>VYZW01008347.1:2144-14226 GCA_013401315.1 Balaeniceps rex
TTGTCTATGCACACATTTGAGGCCAACAAGGAGCACAAGGTGATTCTTTGATCCATGAAGTTGATCTTTCAGGAATCTGTGAAGATCCCAACAGTTTTCACATGAGTACATGCACACCAGTCATATGATTTTATGTAAATTCAGTTAACCTCCCTCCTCACATTAAGATACTGTGTGATTAATGCAGGTAGGAGTAATAGCAAGTAAAGTATTTTTACAAAACACCAGATTAAAATTATTTTTTTTCCTGTGATACATTTTTGAAAGCTCTTTTACTGTTTAGCCATTAATATATACTCTAACTTGTAACATTGTTTTCTCTCAACTAACAATTGTGCAATTTGTCTTTATTTTGTTCTCATCTATCACTGGTTTATGTAAAAGTCAGTGTGTATGTTCCAAATCTTATTTCCTGAAACAACTCTTGGAAGATTACAAGTACCATCTCAAATATATCAAACTCTGAACAGTTTAAATCTGTCAACAGACAGTAGCTTAGGACACTATTATCACAAGTTTACAGCAGAAACAGCTGTCATCATTTAAGACGTTGCTCTTCAGGAAGGTAGTTGAGGTAGTTTCCTTGAAGTCCATATACATAACTCCCCTTTACCTTGTCTGGCCTTCTTGACTGAAGTTCCTGAGCAACCTAGCATGTTCTTCATGGTCAACAACCTGAGCAATTGCCAGAACAAACAGGGGAGCAGGGAAGGAGGGAGCAGAGAGCACGTATGTGTGCTTGCGTGAGTGTGTTTAAAATGGAATGGGAAATGAGAAGGGAGGTTCAAATGTGACATGGTGGCAGCATTCAAGTGCTACCTTGGGGCATAAACCAGACCTTGGTAACTGCTTGCTGTTCATCAGCTACTTGTTACTTCCTCCTTGAAGGAGCCACTTCACATCATGCAAGCCTCCTCTCTGCTTCACAGCAGAGTAAGGCAGTTTAATTCCAATTGTCCTCAACAGGTTAAGGGAAAATCACATTATTTTACATTGAAGTGGGTGAACACCAACAATTGTTTCCGTAACTCAGCTGAGTGGTCAGTAAGACCTAATACAACACAGACAGTGGTCAAGACACTATTGCTTATTTCAGCAGTGTACTTCTGTTCATGCAGAAGCCTAGGGAACAGCTATCTGGACATACCAAATAGATAAACACTTTCATGGTCATGCTCCTGGTAACAGTTTCCAGTATAGATCACAATTACATATAAACAGGGAGAACATTCATTACAAACTTGCAGTAAACTGGTCAAATCAGTTAATGCAGAAACCTTGTTCCCAGGAACAGACAACAGTATTGATCTGACAATGAGGATCAGAGGGTTAGAGAAAATCCTCCCCGCACCCCAACCCCCCAAAGACCCAGCTCCAGGGATTTCAGAATCCTCTCTAGTCTATAACTAAGGACCTTGAGACACCATGAGCCGCTCAGCTATAACTATTTAAAACGTTACTTGTTTGTTATTGGCTGCAACTACATTAGCAGTTTGGCTCAAAGCAATAGAGCAGCTTTGAAGAATTATGCACACTTACTGCTTTAGTCTGATTTTAGGAACAGTTTCTGTGCATTAATGAGATTCTTTCACAAGGAAACCAAACTATAAGATGTGTGGCAACTATGCACCAAATACACTTCAACTATTAATAGCAACATATGTCTGAACTAATAATTGGCCCTTCAGACAATCACATACATGGCAGGGATGCCTGGTCCTAAAGGTCAGAGTAAATATGGTCCACAGCAAAATCCCTAAGCCACACACAGATTAGATGCATGCACCTCAGTACCAACTGTTCATTGTCCTTTTGCACCAAATCACCTGCTCATGCACATACAGTCACTGTCTTCCTCTTTGTTACTGCTCTCCAAGTACAGTTAGCAGAACAAAATCCAGAGGCTGAGCTCAAAAGTCTTCCCTGCAGCAGGTTAATGAAAGCTGCTGATTTGGGACTGAAGCAGCTGATGCAGATTTTCACGTTCATTTCCACTGACTTTGCTGAAGGTTACTATGCTCATAGTGGTAGGGCACAGAATTGTATCCTCACAACTAGATTTGCTAGAGCATCTACATCAGTGCACCTAGATCCTGTGCAAAAAAACAAAGCCCACCCAAAGACTGTTCTCCTGCATGACATGTGGCATTTTCAACGTACTTTATGATTAAGCCACAATGAAGGTCATACTAAGTGTGGACAGTTCATGCAACCTAACTGGTAAAGTGAAGACTGAAACCAGGTATTTAAAAAACCTTTCCTCTGTTTTTTGGTTTGTTTTTGTGGGGGTTTTTTGTGTGTGTGTGTGATAGTTTGTTTGGGGGTTTTTTGGTTGTTTTTATTTCTTCTTTTTTTAAAACCAATGAACAGCCTCCTGGTATTAGGCTTTTTAAATTGCAGGAAAAATAAACAGAATTTTATGTCATACAAACACCAACATACCATGTAAGTAGATTTTAATTTTGTTAACTACAGTCTATGATTAGTCTTCAATAAGGCACTATCTTTTTATGCTAGATGAGGAATTACATGCTCTGGATCTACTCAGTTTTTCATAGAAGTCAGATTATAAGCACTTGAAAGACCTCAGTTTGAAACATGTAGTATAGTCTTGCTTGATACTTCTGTGAACTAGCATGTTGCTTACAGCAACAAAAATTATTTACATTTTTTATTTTCATTTCCTTTACCACAGTTTTCTCTTAGCCACTATTGCCAAGAACGTGTAGTTGCATTTCACTTCCTGATCACAGAGGATTCAAATACAGCAAATGACACTGTAGATGAGCCTTTTTACACTGATAAGGAGAAACATGTAGTCAAACAAATGTTTTCTTGTAGTGCCAATCCATATGAGACTTTTGACAAATGATACCACTTCTCTGTGTCATCACCACAAATTATCTAGGCCATCAAGAAACTGGATAACAGCAATCACTTGCCAACAGAGAAAATAAAATTAGGTCCTTCCAAAGTTTTGAATAGATTGCATATAGAAAAAATATTCAAATTTTATTCTGGAATTACGCATATTGCAGGAATATTTTGACTATATGTTAGTCTCTCACAGTAACAGATGCTTTTTAATGTAGAGTCTGGGTGCTACAATGCTTTACATATTGTTCATAAACTTCATAAGCAGCATTTGCTTACCCTTTTCCAGCAATATTAACGTACATTGATCTCCTGACACTGTTCAGTGAAACCTACAAAACACTAAATGCCTAACAAAGATTGCAACATTTCCTGTAGGACTGCAAAAAACTTTAGATCTACATGAGGCTTCCAAATAAAAGCAAAATGGTATTTCTTAGAAGGGGGAACCAGAACAACTATTTCAAGGAGTGATCAACATTGGAAGTGACTGTTAAAATGATGGGGCTGTTTGAAAAGGTCTTGAGAATCAAGTTACCTCTATTTTTTTTTGTAACCAAAATGAGGTAGAGTAGGTCAGTTCTAGCATGAAAGCATTTCAGTACGCACCCTTCAGGATTTACTTCTTGTTTAGTCTCCAGCTTGAGGCTTTACCTCACACATAATTTGCACTCAGAACAAACACCATTACAAGATTCTCTACAAATACTATACAAAAAAAGGAGGAACAGAGGCATTCTAATGCAACAAGAAGTCCCAGTATAAACATACCCACTAAATACACTGACCAACACAAACACATTTGTGAAAGTTATACTGTCAGTCTATTTATATGCACCAATGAAACAGCACCCTCTAATGTGGTGGTGTTCAGCCAGAAGAGTGTTATTGCAAAAGCTTTACAATATTAGCATCCAAATAACTATTTTCAAATATTTCATATTTGGCCCATTGTTACAAATTAACATGAATATCAGATAAACATACAAAAGCAAATGTCACCCAGTTCAAAAAAGATGCTTCATGTGGAGATCAACTTATCCACTATGGTGAAAGGCTAACAGTTTATATTACAAATTTATGCAAAGCAATACTTCAGTTCAAAAAAACCCAACAAACCCAAGCCAACATTTTAAATTGTATGTGCTAGGAGACAAGTCAGACAAGCAGGACATTACTTCACCAGTAATTAAAATCACTTCTGAAAGATGCCAAGTATTTATTAGAGTTCCAGAAAGCTGAAGAGATCATTAAAATTTGCACCACAGTTTACTTTAACTGGTTTCGTCGAATGATTGACTGATCTAAAAACATAAAGCCCTACTGTTTTTAACCCAATAACATAGTAACTCAATTTTACAATAAACTACTCTACATCCCTCAGTGCTTAGGCTGAAAATCATGATTTAATACCTGATGGGCTCTGTGCAGCAGAAGGAGTGGATGTTGAGCTTGCAGTCACTGAGTCACAGCGCCCTGTACTCCCACTGCCGCTGGAAGGTGATGGTGATGAGAGTGGTGATGGATTGTGCTGATTTATACACTGGGCTACAGCAAAGCCTGCAAAACAGGACAATGAAGTTTATGAGTTAATAATTAGCTTGAAAGAGTTAACCTACATGAACAAACTGAGAAAGGCTAAGAGCAAATATTGCATCAAAGCGGTGCTAATTTCATGGAGTGACCCAGAGGATGCACCCTCTCCCACCCTCATCTTGGAAGCCTGAAAATCTGAATGCATCTTTCTGAAAACATGCTAGAAATGCTGATCAATGAAAAAGAAAGTAGAAGTTAAGGGATTCAAAACATTTTAAAACTTAGGGCTTGCACAAACAATCAAAACGTGTCAAAACTCTGCAGTTTTTGATATATTCAATAAATTGATGGGTCACAGACCTTCATGTGATAAGGAAAATGGTTGTCAAAAGTGAACAAAAAAACCTCTCTGATAGAAGGCCTGCACTACCTTTTTTATTGCAAAGATAACAACTTCAGAAAATTTTAATCAATCAAATCTAATGCTGGCATTGGATTTCATCCACCTTCTCACAAGTCAAACTTTTTCCAGTCTGAAAACTGGAAAGGTCTATACAGTGTCTGACAGCACTTTTTAAATAAGTCTTTTTCTGGCTTTCAGTGTAATATTTCCTCAAATTCTTTACATTGTAGCATCCTCTTCTTTCCTAACAATCTTGCACTCATTCCTTTCTCCTTCCTCCGCAACCTCCTGCTTCAGTCTTTGACATGCCTCAAAAAAAAAAAAAAAAAAAAAAAAAAAAAAATTCATTTTAGTTCCTTCCCTCCTCACATACAATGACTCATGCACTTTCAAGATGCAATTTCAGAAAGTATTGAGGACCTGCACCACAGGGAGATCCATTGGAAGTATGCAGTTTGGGAAAGAAGTGCAAGGAAGGAATTCAAATCCCTGGTTTCTCAAACCCAACATCTCAGAAATGAATAACGTGAAGATGAGGTATTGTGCAGTATTTAATTTCACTGACTTAGTCAAGATGAGAAGCAATGAGTACATGGCATCTACATCATGCATTCATTGCATAAGAGTACACTGAATCAGAAAGTAAACAATAGTTATTCCATGTATGTTGTGCAAAATATTTTGTGCAGAAGCATGCTACAAGCCAAAAGACAATTAAAATTTATTCTTTAGGTGACTGGTGAATGTCTTATGTTGCCATTCAGTCACATCCTACTAAAATAAGTGCCCACAAAGGTGTCTCCAGTAAGTCCAGCAGCATTGCAAACACATGCTGAACATTTAGTATAAGTAAACAATTAGTAAATTTTTCTTTTATGGGTGAGAATGATTATATGGTAACTTTGTACAAAACAGATACTACATAAAAAACTTATTTGACATAACTAGCTTGTATTTGTGAACACCCCTATTTTTTTTATACTGCCTTATGGCAATGTGTCTGGTTGACATGATTTACTTGTGACAATTTCAAATCAAATTTAACACTAAATTTCAGACATTCACAGATTATAAATGCCGGAGGCATACACTCGACCATTATTTCACCTCAACATAAGCAGAAATACAGAAGTATCTTTGGAAGAGTTAGAACACTTTACAACATCAGTCTTGTAAGAATGTAGTTTGTATTTGAGAAAAGAAGCTGGAATATGGAGAAAGAAAAAAGAAACAAAACAAAAAAAACCACCTGTTGTTTCAAAAGCATGTTTATACTTTAATAAAGTTTTTTTTCTTTTTCTTAAAACAGTTATATTCTATTATATCTGACAAATACATTTTTGTTTGTGGTTTAAAACATCTTGTGTTTTCCAGCGATTGTTAACACTTTCTTAAAGCTTATATTTTCATTTAACAACAAAATGANACTTTAATAAAGTTTTTTTTCTTTTTCTTAAAACAGTTATGTTCTATTATATCTGACAAATACATTTTTGTTTGTGGTTTAAAACATCTTGTGTTTTCCAGCGATTGTTAACACTTTCTTAAAGCTTAAATTTTCATTTAACAACAAAATGAGTTTATCATTGCTGGGACAAAAGCACATAAGCATACTCTGGCTTTCAGCAGACTTCAGATCAAGAAAGTCAGAGCACTTAACTCTTGCATCAGCCCTCTGCCAAATTATCAGAAAAAAGTTGTTCAGTGACACTATAAAAGGTTCAGGCTTGACAAGAAGTTTGCTTTTGCACAAACCCCATAGTGTGGAATACCAAGACTTGCAGTGAAAATACTCATTCTGAAAAACTTCAGAAATTATTTTCACACACTCTGTTGATCTCCTTATGTTGAAGACTCCCGCTTTGGGATGACCTAACTCACTTGTGATTAGACTGTTTGCACAGGTCAGGATATCTCCCATGAGATTAAAGTAAGTTACCCTTTACTGTTGTGCTGGTTTTGGCTGGGATAGAGTTAATTTTCTTCATAGTAGCTAGCACGGGGCTGTTTTTTGGATTTGTGCTGAAAACAGTGCTGATAATACAGGGATGTTTTACACAGAGTCAAGGCCTTTTCTGCCTCTCACCCCGCCCCACCAGCGAGCAGGCTGGGGGTGCACAAGAAGCTGGGAGGGGACATGGCTGGGACAGCTGACCCCAACTGACCAAAGGGGTATTCCACACCATATGACGTCATGCTCAGCATATAAAGCTGGGGGAAGAAGAAGGAAGGGGGGGACGTTCGGAGTTACGGCGCTTTGTCTTCCCAAGTAACCGTTACATGTGATGGAGCCCTGCTTTCCTGGAGATGGCTGAACACCTGCTCGCCAATGGGAAGCAGTGAATGAATTCCTTGTTTTGCTTTGCTTGCGTGCACAGCTTTTGTTTTACCTAGTAAACTGTCTTTATCTCAACCCACGAGTTTTCGCACTTTTATTCTTCTGATTCTCTCCCCCATCCCACTGGGGCAGAGCGAGCCAGTGGCTGTGTGCTGCTTAGCTGTTGACTGGGGTTAAACCACAACAACTGTATCTTTCGATTGCCCTTTACCGTATCTTTCAACTAGCAGTTGTTTTCCCCCTTCACTCCAATTTTTCAGCTGAATTTTTAACTTACAGTTTTCATAGTTTTGTTGTTATAGAAGTCAATTATTTGATTGTGAACCTCATTGGTATTATAAAAATGCAGAAGAATCAAAACATTAAAGGTCTAGCATCTACTAGCATAGTAGCATTATACCATTCAAATGCCATGGAATTACCTGCTAGGATTTACAACATGCTCTGAAAGTAAGTTCATGTACTGCCTTTCCCACACAAGTCCAGTGAAGACAACCACCACTGCATTGTTCATACTTCCTTGATCTCTTACTTTCTTTAGAAGATTACAACCTTCTCATAGTTCTCAACAACTTTCCTCACAATGACATGCCTCAATTTTATTAGTAAGGCTTTCCTTTGGCAGACATTCCTCCTAGTACTTGGAAGCTTTTAGTCATCTCTTCAGGTTTTGATAGCAAGCAGCTTTTCAGAAGTTGAAGCACTTCTTACAGCAAAAGAAGTACCCTAATATGTGCTGTATGTCAGGTGATGTACACAACTCAGCTGCTTCTGCAGCCCTCCTCACTCTCCCATGCAAAAGTATTAATGCAAAAGTTTACTTTTTATTGTCAGTCCCCTGAATTATTGAAAGTAGCCACAATGTGCACTATGAAACACCTAACAATATACTACTTGTTGCCTTCACTGCATAGTGAACACTGAAAAGTAAAGTATCTCACAATCAGGTATGAGAGAAAGCAAATGCACCACACAACTCTTTATTATTTTATATGGGGAATCTCCCATGGCACTGGATGGATGATTCACTCAGAGAATCTCCTATATGTGGAATTTGCTGGTGCCATGCAGCAGGCAGCCAGTCAGCGCTCAATTTAAATGGGCTTGTTCCAAGAAGCATATGAAAGCTTTAAAACACAGACATGACAAGTCAGGAAAATGCTGTTAGCAGCAACACATGCTGACAGGTTGTGTTACAAGGAAAAAAAAAAAAAAAACCAGAACGGATGAAGAAAGGAAGACACAGAAAAAAGCTAACAGACATCAGTCCTGTTAATAATCTGACTTAATCTGCGGTCCCACCTCTTTCCCTCTACCTCCCATGCTTATACTCAAGAACTAGACTCGAAACCACTTGCAGAAACACAATGCTATCTGAATTGCATAGTTTTAGATGGGTGAATGCCACTTTTACCAAGCTTTTCTCTTATTTTAAGATACAATTCATTATGTTGAAGATGAAGACCACTTGAAAGAATTAAATAACCACCATGGCAGGAGACATCTATTTTAGTTAAAAACAAAATAGTTTGGTAATCAGCTAATTATTCCATAAACGTAAATAAATCCATGTATTTTATTTCAGAAACCAAACTGACTGATCTTCTACAATCATTTAGATAAGTTAAACTGAGGTTACACACAGTGACACCTGATAGTCTGCAAAAAGTTAACCACAAACTAAACTACCTCAAACATTAAAGACTTCTATAGCACTCAGGGCCACCAATAGATATAGTTTTTAATATAGCAAATACGCATTAGGTTTCTCATACATACTTCATATTTAGAAATATCAGTCAGGATGGGAAACAAGGGATAATCAATGGTCTCATGACCACAGAAGTGAGGCAAAGCCACCTGTTAAAGTGAATGAAACTTGGTTTTGGAACAGTTACTAAAGCCATCGGTATAGAATTGCTTACATCAATATATTTTGTTTCCCTTACAGTGCTGGAAAAAGTTGTACCCGTCCAAGACATTCTATATCCACAAAAGGTTTGCACTTTAAGGCAGGAGAAATCTTCCATCCTCACCATAATAGTAGAAATAGTAGAAAAAGTAAACACAGTCTACTGTGACTATCATAGTAAAAGCTGGCCTGATTCAGCAAGATTGCCTGCCTAAAGATTCTGCAGAACAGTGCTCTTCAGTGTAAGGGCACAGAGTGCTAAAGCACATGTCAGCACTAAACCACAAGACTTGAGAATTCTCAGTCTCAGAATGTGCTATTCTGAAGTGCTGGTTTTTTTACTGAAAATAATCCTCGTAAATAGTAAACTGCCCAAATGCTAACAGTCAAAGATTGTTTGCAAACCTGTTTCTTATTAAAAAAAAAAAAAAAAAATCTAACTAGCAGTCCTGCATATTTAACTCCGTTTCAATGGTATCTTTCACTTCTTGCACACGAGCAGTAATTCGTATTACATAATATTAGTGCTGTCAAACTACTTTAGTTAGGCACTTCTGCTTGAATACCTCTGCACAGAAATGATTTAGTTGTACATCATTCTGACGATGACAGGAAGATTAGTATCTAGTTCATACCCCACAATTCTGATGACCAGGGAATATAAATAGGTATAAAAAAGGAAGCAGAGTTAGGTCTTTAGAAGCAGTAGCCATAAATAAATATCAAACTTGGAACAGTTCAAAGAATATTAATTAGAAAAACCAAACTGAGATGATAACTGAGTTAGCAGTTGTTCCCCATTATTTTTGCACAGAACAAATGAATTAAAAAAGACTTTAAATATACTTATGGGCTATAAAAGCAACTGTATCCTAGAATTATGGAGCATGGGACACTTCAACTACCTCACACTGGAAGTAACTTGGTACTACTTTAGTAAACTACCCCAATCTGATGTTCCTATGGTAGCTGTGGTTGATGATCAACATGAAAGGGTTGATCAGAGTCCCACAGTACAGTTCCAAAATAACTTCTATATGACATTCAGATGTGCTGAGCAATCCAACCTCATAAAATCAGTAACAAGTGCAGATGCTCATCAGCTGTGAATGTCAAGCCCCTCACTAGTACTTTGCTCAAAAAGATCTGTTTTCTTACTGTGGATGGAGAAGGCAATTAAATTACAAAAGGTTATGCACATTTCAAGAATGCATTCATATTATTCATTAAAAAAAAAAACACTATGATTTTTATGCCCACCTGTGGTGACCTGCTAAAGAAGGGCACATCATTTTTTACAGTGTATAATATGGTTTTAGAGTGAATAATATTTGACAAAACTAAAATAAATTTTCTTTGCATAAATCTGAACAATCTCAAACACTGCTTAAACAATTCTTGGCTTTGTTTAAAGTTTTCCTAGTCCCAAGAAGTGATGCAAACTTTATATAGCATTCTCGCCTACATTTTCTTTTTCATTTAAAGGGTTACAAAGCTATAAAAGACCATTTTTCTCCTTTGGATTTTAAAATCAACAAGGCTATAATTTGCTTGCGATGGCTAATATTAACAAGAAGGGTTTTTTCGAACTTCCCCCCCCCCAAATCTTATCATCATCATCACATACTAAGGTATTAACAATGGAGAAAATAGTAAGAGAGATCTATTGATTCATTTTGCTTTCCAAAATAAATTTTCTCAGTAAGAAAGTGACCACACTTGTTAAAATATTTAGATGTACATTTTGCAGGAAATCATCAAGATTTCCCTTAAGACACACTGAGCATATAAATCTCAGTATACAGCTGGTATTTGAAACTAATATTTGAGTTTGCTTGGAAAGGAAGCGATTATTTACTTTCAATATAAGCCCTATGTTCACAGGACACCTACCAAATCTGCTCATTTCTTTGAAAACAACGTAATTCTTTATTTACATAAAGAGTGCTTCAAAAGCATCATGTGAATACTTAGCTAATATATAAGATGGTGAACAGTCCAGCCAACTAAACTACCCCTAAAATGCTCTAACATTCTGGCAAAGACCATTAATCTAAAATAGACCCTGAATTATATCCATGGTCATGACTTCACGATGACAAAATTGATGAAGTGAAGGATTTTGCTTCTGTTCTTCTCTGCTAAGAATTGCCCAGTTTATCAGGCCAGTCGTCTGGGACAAATACATCACCTCACTGCATTTGCATACCTGTGCTTTTTATAAAGAGTATTAACAGGAACGTTCTGAAGCATGGTCTGTTATATTCTTGTCACCTTTCACCCATCTTGCACAAAATCTGGTTTTAAGCTATAACAGCCCTCACCCCCCTCCCCCCAGATATCAAGAAGCATTCAAAACAGATTTTAACTTTTGACCATGAAACAATAAAGCAAAGTGAAGCACAGTTTAACTACAATAAGGTAACTGCATGCTCTCTAGTGAAATATGTAGAGCTTTATGTATGCACTACAATAGAAACTGAAGCAGACCAGACTGAAGTAAGTGTCCTTGAAAATTCTAAATTCATTGAGAGGAGGGATTAGGGAATTGATTCAATAGTTGTACTAAAATTCTCCACAGAGTGAAATTTGCAGGAGGGCTGAAAACATTTATATCATTGTCAATTTCTTAAAAACCATGCTGGATGTACAGCACTGACAGCTAACATGGTCCTACTAAAAAAAGTGAATAATCTTCTAAAAATATTGCCAAAAACATAGCTCTCCTTTAAACCAGCAAAAAACACCATCACCAAGGGAAAGCGCAACTTGTTTCTTACAAGTATAATCAAATTAACAGACTATATGAGCTTTGCAGAACTCTTAAACACCACTTAGAGTTGTAGCATTAAGAAATGAATACATGAAGCTAGGAATTTAACTGCAACTTGTTCAAGAATTTTTTTTAAAAGGCACAAAATCTCTCTTGAAGTAAAAACACTCCGAGCATGATTAAGGAATAAACACAAACAGATTCCTATGAAAATCACTCAGAACGAGGAAATCTCATTAGTGAAGA
>VYZW01008351.1:800-16768 GCA_013401315.1 Balaeniceps rex
CCCAGTATCACTCCTAATTTTAAAAACAGTTCAAAACCGTAAAGAGGAGATACCTGTTTTTAAACTAACACTTACGTATTTCTTTTAACTTAATTTAGAAGGGAAGCAGGAGAACCAGAGAAGCATTGCTTGTATGTGACCAGGTCATTGGGACCACAGCTCACTCCCTTATTTGCCAGGCTACTTTGAAGACCTCTGACATCATTAGCACATTTAGCACAATATTTAATTACCAAGTCAGATAAGATACATAAAAAATAATAATTAAAACAAGTAAATTATCAAAATTCTTTCTNAGTAAAAAGGTAAGAAATAAAAGATGTTTGTTATCAAAATGAAGAGATAATTGTATAGAAAAGATGTCACTGCTTGGGTCAATTTATGGATCTACTATATTCCCATTCAGTGTGTATTATATTCCCTTTCAATATATATATCCATTTTAGACATCTCAAAACATACAAAGCAAAAATGGAACTAGTTCTGAGAATAACAAGAGTCCTTATTNTGCAGTGGTAGAAGTATTAAACTGTATTTAAAGTTCCCCAGGACAGCCTTTCAGCAGTTCCTCTTAGACACCTATTGCAATGTGAAATAAAGTCACTGTAGTGAAAAGGAAAAAAAAGAGTTACTTACATTTTCACAATAAAAAAGCCTCAACACTAAAGCCCTACACTGCAATATAGGAAAAGTACAACAGACATAAAATGTAGTATATATTNACTCAGCCTCACAAGGAGAAGGAACAGTAAGGAAAGCAGCACACTGCTCAGAGCAGAGCCCTTCTTCCCTCCCCGAGGCCAGCAAAACTGAGCCAGGGAAGGAACTTACACATTACATACCACAACCTTCCCTCCCAACACCTAAACTTAACAATTTAGGCATTCCTAGCAATGACAGTTTTCCCAGCTGCATTCAAAANNNAAACAGTTACAGATTAAAAGGAAATTATTATTGAATTACTATTATTTTTATTACTAATTACCATATTACAAATTAAGAATCATTGATCCTTCCACATTGATTCCTTAATACAAGCACACTCTGAACACTTGCTTAGATCGGGAAGAAATTTCCTTTCATGATACACTACTACATAAACACGGGCAGTAAAAGTATTGTAAGACTTTTGGGAGAAGAAGCAGGCTTGAACTTCTGTCTGAAATAAGAGCAGAGGATTTTACGGTCAAGACAGTGCCCATTCTCAGCATTGACAACAGTTGCTGAAAATAACATCTAAGTAGTGCTGCTGAATAGATACATTACTGCAAGTGTCATTATTTTAATTTAATAATAATTTCCTTTTAATCTGTAACTGTTTACTAATGTAAATATTAATTACAATTTGCACTATATATAGTACTTGCATGCCTCTTAATAGCAAAAGAACATAGGAAATACACCTGATACATGTAACAAATAGATTAAAAAGCCTAAGTACAATACGCAGAAATTAAGAAAATCTCCTGTCCACAAAAAATACTCACAATTCACACAACTAATCACCCATAAAACCTATTACAAACAAATACTAAGAAAAACTCAAAAGGCATAAAAGAGTGATGAAATTTCCACTTCAATGGCTGATAAAGTGAGATATGTCAGAAATCAACTGAGCTGGAAAAATGACACTTTGAAGAGGTGCTTAGGATGATCTGTAGCCATGGTGTGCCATTAGTCAAACTGATGACTCTTAATACATGGATATTTCAGGTCATCATATCTAGAAACTCACTTCTTAATATTAAAGTCTGTCTTCCAGCACAGAAACTAGAGAGGATGCATCCGAAGTCAGCATTCTTAAGGGGGAGTGGGAAACAGATGGCCTGTCAGACAGGCAGTTCACAAATTAAAATTTAAAAAAAGCCTCCTTAAGTCACTAACTAACCCTATGTTTTAGAATTAAATTACAAACAAAAAAGAAGGGGAAATAAAAGAAGAAGAAAAAGGAAGATAAAAAATATTGCATATTCTTCAAGCATTTTTCTGCATCGGTCGGGGAACAGAACACTCATATCTACCATCACTACAGGATGTAATGTTAATAAAAAGTTACTTTACATAATCTATCTAGAAATCTCAACTTCATTAGAGACAGAATAAACAATAAATAAATGTACTCTATGTTCATCATAAAAGTTTCTTTCAAAAAGAGTCAGGAAAATTAGCAAAATAAAGAGTTATGCAGGGTCCTGGTTAGTCATAGAGGTTGATGTTTGTGTAACACTTTTGTTGCCATTAGTTAAAACTGAAACCCTTGATGGGGGGAGAGGGAAAGAATACCTCATGCCTTCCCTCATATGGGAAGAAAGAGATGATGCACTCTCTGTAACGAAGGGAATAGAGGGAGTACTTCTCCGGATGGCATTTTCCTGTGATGGTATGAAGACCGTACGGCAGCAATTGAGATGGAGCTACAGCTATTTCTGCTTGCTGGAAGCCCTCCACACAGCAAGGCTGCAAACCTTCAGAAGAGAAAACTGAAAATAGCCATAAGTTGGCTGTGCACGCATACAGCCTGGGGTTGTGCTGCCTATTACACTGCCAAGCAGGCCCTGCAGAAAAACATAGCTTGCAAGGAGGGAGGGCTAAGACACTGGATAAACTGCTCTGTGAACAAGAACAGCCTCTTTGGAGGAACTCAGTAAAGGGTTACACTTACAATTTCTGTTCCTCCTTGGGAGGAACGGTTTGCAGGAACTGTCATGAACTCTGATCTTGAGAGGAAGTGTCTGCCTCTAATTTGGGGGTTTTGAATAAGATGTGTTTTATCCTGAAGGGCCGAGAGAGCTAAGTGAGAAAGAGAACACGAAGACCGAAAGACTGAAATAATGCGGTGTGCTCCTGTAGAAAGAATGAGGGTGAGAATATGTGATGAGAAGATAGAGAGGCAAAGGAAGTTAAAAGTGCAGAAATGCTGCAGTATAAAGAAAAAATGGACACCAAAATGAGCTCAGGACAGAAAGTGGAGGAAGACAGAATCATTAGCACTCAGTATGGCAACACTGGGGAGGAGAAGTGACACAGCAAGCCTAGAAAGACAGAAGAGTTTAAAAGGAAAAAAAATGGAGTGGAGGAAGAGAACAAAGAAAACTTCAGAAAGGAGAAGCTTTGTGCCTCATTTACTTCAGAGCAAAGTAATAAACTCAGAGAGTCAGCACTACGTAATTTATTACTCAGCAGCAACTAAAAAGGCCTAAATACTTTCCTCCACTCCTTTAAACTTGAAATTCATCTTTTATGCCATCATCTCCTTCCCTCCCCATCTTTTACACATGATTTCCCCCTGCCCCGTGTTCTTACTCAACCTATCTTAATGGTCTCCTGATTTATGCGAGTGCGATTCCTTCTTGAATGGTATCTCACAAGTTTACTTTTGCAGCTCCTCAGAGCTCTTCCACATAGTCCACTGTTGTTCTGGAACAAACCCACAGAAATCTAGGGATTTTTAAAACTAAAACAAGTGGGATGGAGAACCTGACACAGAAACAACATGCAGCAAGCAATGAGCATCAGCAAAGGTGCAACAGTCCCCGAATCCCCTAGCAGAGAGCACAGCACAATGGTTTCTGCATTTCTGTTTGGAGAACAAAGCTATCAGTATGTCAGCTTCACCATCTGAACAGGCTGTTGATAAAATTCAACTCCCTCTTCAAGAACTCAGAGTTAATTTCAAACAATTTGACAGTAGTGAGGTTTCAAAAATAATACATCTCTCAAGTCACTGTAAGGGAAATGAAGTATATTACATGTGACATGCAAGAGCTGGGCATACAGTCACAAGGCTGAGCTGAAAATATCATTGTGAAGGTGTCTGGAAATGAAGGGAGGACCTGAGGAAACTGCAGTGAGGATGTCATTGAGGACACACAGGAGAGGGAAGAAGGAATAGCAAAGGGTAGGTGCTGAAGCTATTGCTGTGGTCACATGGCATGGGATACACATGCACCAGCCTTGGTTTCCATGTACAGCTTCTCACAGTGAAAGCTTAAATTCCACATAAACAGGAGACATTCACAAGAAGATTTTTCTTTTCACAATGATCTGATGGGTAACCAGATTTTTCAGTCCCAGTCACATTATAATTAGGATACTGCTGCAGCCTGGAAACCTGGAGAATTATTTAGTGGCTCACCTCAATAGACAGTGACTTAGTAAGATGTATAAGGCATGCTGCCAATTTTTTTTATGCTCAAGAACTCTGTTTTGTTCAAACTTATCTCCTTGCCCCCCACCGACTTTCTTTCTCAAAACAGCAACAAATCAAAAACGCACAGACACAAACAAGAAGAGTCCCAAACATGATGAAAAATCCCCACAGAAACACGGGGAGTACTGTATACTCATACTGTAACAATATTCATTTACCATTCCTAGCACAGTAGTGTGAAAATTTATTAGCTAATGCCTACATAACGTAGTAAAGCACTGTTTAACTTGATTAAGTTTACATTAGCAATCCTTACTACTGTATTTAACTATTCCATCTATTCAGACTGTATCAGCTGTCATGTCTTCCTCTATACTCCGCAGGTTCCTGCTTCCCTCTCTGCACAAGCTGTGTCCTCTTGTCACAACCTCTAATGGTCTCTTCTTCAGTGCTATCCAACATCAGCAGACAGTAAAGGCTGGAGGTTGTTTGCCCTGCTGGATCACTTCCTTTCTGTAATCCCTGTTCTAACTCTCTTTCAAACCATCCCTTTCATAGCATCAGATTTTTAGCCTTACCTTAAAGGTCATACAAAAACTTTTTGTCCTGTAATCACCCCATTCCATTCTTACCTCCCAGGTTTTGTCTCCAATTTCAACAGAACTAAGACTTTGATTAGGGCAAACAAAAGAATAATGCATTTTAAAATACATTCTTTAGCTAACTATGTGAGACACAAAATTTCCCACAGTACTTAGCAATTTTGTTCAAAGGACCATGTTTCTTTCTGAAAGTGTCCACACAGCCTACTCTGGCATGGCCCTAGCTGACTACCAACCAAGATCCTCTCTGGTAACAGTACTTAAAGAACAAACAATTAATCTTTAATAATGCAAAGCCTCCTTCAGGAAACTGGGGAAGTGGGACAAAGGACTACCTCCTGCTGACCTCCTCTTCCACTGGTGCGTGTTACCTGTAGGTAAGGCACCCAGCTGTGCCGCCAAATTTCTACCGTGGGGATGCAGCAGAGCTGCTGCTGGCAGAGCCCAATGACAGCACCTGGTCACTACATTTACATCTTTGAGAGAAACCAGTCTCGACTTGTAAAAAATGCTACATTGTTACAAGATCCCAATTTTGCAAAAGAGGCACAAGCTTTTACAGTTAAGTGTTGAGCAGCTTCACATTATGCTTTTGGATGGGAGGAAAGTTGCTTCTTTAAATCCTTTAAATTCCCACTTAAGATAATACTCAGAATGTCTTAGTACAATCACTGATTAAAAATCCTTCTAACTAAAGTAACAATTCACTTCAGCAACAGATCTGAAGGTGACCTTTAAAGGATAGGCAATTTCTATCCTTTAAAAAAGACTCTTAATGAAATAAATGGAAAGTTGGACTCCAAACACATAGACAATTAACTATAACTGAATAATGAAAATATTTAACAATTATCAGTGAAATCCTTTCTGATCTAATATGAGTTTGTAGAGAAGCTCCACAGTTCAGTTACACAAGAACTAAACTATACATAATTGTATTTCTTACTAAGTGTAGCAAGCACAGGTGCAAGACTGAAAGCCAGGAACACTGCAGGCTTCAGCTCATTTACAGGACAAGGAAAGCACAAGCAGAACAAGGAAGAGAATCTTTCCCACAGTGACAGCCAAGATGCCTCAGACAAGTCCATATGGACTACCTGGGTGGATGAGCAGGTAGTTTAATTTCCATCCTGTTTCAAATATTTCCAAATCTGTTTTAATGTTTTAATATGAAACACTGAGTGGAAGTATCACTAATTCATTATTTGCATGGTCTTATACCTAATATGAAACTATTTGTGATTTTCTTACTCTATAGTTAAGGACACAAACGTCATTCCAGTATAGGCTCTTCCAAGCGTTAACTTTTTCCTGAATTGTCTTGATACTTGAGATATTTTTTGTGGGAACAGAACCAGGGCATGAGAAAGCAGGATCTGGAAGGTTTCTTGATCTACACAATGCAGTAGAGGGGCTCATGTCCATCCTAAAGCAAAGGACCCTATAGCATAGTACGAAGTCCAAGAAGTTCCTTCAACTGCATTCGCTACGTTCAGAAGCATTTAAACTTTTAGGAAAATTCTGATCTTTCTCTCCTACTCCTGAGGGGTGGGCCAGGACTGAAGAAATGCAGGCATCAGAAAAGGGAGAAAACGCCCAGCAACTGTACCTGAACTTGGTGGCATCAAAATCTTGTCTCTGTATTTGCACAGCTGAGGAGCACACTTAAAAATGCACAGTACTGAGAGATCCAGTCTGTACTGAAAAGTTGTGCTAATATAGTTGAATTTACTAGAAGCCATAGCTTAAGCTAGCAAAATTTATTGTGCAGATGCAGCGATGCTGACAGAAGAGTGCACTTTTCAAACCACTGATGTAGATAAGCCCTGAGACCGGAGCCAGTCTGATAAAATATCACAGGCTCTTAATGCATCCAGGTGAAAGGATGAGCACACCCAGCAGGGTGAATGAAGAGGTTCACACTGCTCGGCTATCATCTCCAGACATACTCATCTTCTGGAGGGGTCTCATTCAGCTGGGAACAGTGAATAGGCTACTCCACACCTCCAATTCATGCACAGACTGCCTTGCGCTGCACAGAGCTGTCGGGCACGATTAGTGATACAATTTCTGTGCGTGTGTAAGTTAACTGGGGCTTCCAAGAAGCAGGTGTCAGAAAGAAAAAGATTTAACATAGGATATATGCCGGTATTTGAGGAGTTTATCTTTCAAATGGGGGAACAGGAGGGATAAAGGAAATTTTAATATTCCTTTATGTCAGTTAGGATCTCCATATAACTGAATTTAAGTATATGTAATCAAAGAATTCCCACACACAGACAGCAAGTAGTGCAAACAAAACCAAACCCAAACAAACCCACAAACACCAAGCACAGTTGTAATTGAGAAAGACAGACTTGCACAGAGAGTTTGAAACATAGTGATGGAGACTAATGGAGACTAGAGCAAAGCAGGTAAAAGAGAGATTGGAAAGGTGAGGGGACATTTTATAGCTCTGGGACCTGAGTAGGCACATAACCATCAGATCTTAATTGATGTGCAGATCTTGCTTCCCTAATGCTTAAAAAGCTTAATTGAACATTACAAAGATAGCGAAATGTGTATGTGTGCGTATAAATATATATACATATAAAATAAATGTTACATATAAGCATATATATATATTAAAAAAAGCACCTATGAAGTACATATTGTGGGGAAAGTAATATTAGAAGTCATGTTCTTTTGAATATAAAATAAAAAAAACCACTATGTAGCTAACTTAAGTCAAGCCAGCTTGGGAAATTTATGTCACTAATTTGACTCCCTTACCCCTTCAGCAATTGTATATTCCAAAATACTTTAATGCTGATAATTTGTCTCTTCACAATAGTGAGTTCTTTATGGTAAAAGTGACCAAACCAAGATAACCAGGGAGTACTGGAGGAAAGGGCAAGGCAGGAATATTCTTATAACTACGTAAGTTCATTTTTTAAATAGTCTCTCTTCCCCTGCCCCTGAAACTAACAGGGAAATCTCCCCCATTCAAATAAACATGGGTGGAAATTTTTAAATTTAGGTGACAAAGCAATTAGTCAAATGTGCAAAATGCCACCATGGAGACAAATTCTACGCTGGTTTTGAAGCTAAAAAACATAAAACTGTAATTGCCCCCACATTCCTTTTATACATTCATTCAATTAAAATGAAATTTATTATGGAAAGAAACCCAGCATTATTAATAATAGTGACATATTGCTAACTATGTATTGCTCTGTATTGTCTTACCTGTTATCCCCACAGGGCTATGTTCCTGTGTACCTGAAGGAGAAATCAGTAGCTTTTGGCAGAGATGCCAGATTTATCAGGAGCTGCTGCCTCAGAGAGGAAAAGTACTGTCTATCAGCAAGTCAAAAAACATTGCTGTGAGGCTGCATCTTCCACCTCCTATTTAAGCATTTAGTTACCTTTCACAACAACATGACAACAGCAACAAAACTACTACTTGCTGGTACGTGACTCTGGCTTAAAGGGCTCTGACTGTCCTGCAAAATTGTTAAATTAGAGATTGTGTCACAGTGATTCAGTAACAGCTACAATATAAGGAACTAATGAAGTAGTATCTTTCCTCACTAGGGTGTCAGTCCTGAAAGCTCAAGCATACCAGTTCAGTGTGTGCCACGCTTGTGATAGGACACAATGCAGTTTTCTTAGAAAGCAATCTGTCAGTCTCAATTTCTGAATGCCTTATCCATAAAATCATGAAGCAGGTTGGCTTCGTCAAACGAGACGTAATTCAGATTTGCAAAGTACCATTTGCCAGAAACCCGGTGATAAAACTCTAGAGTCTGGGTTTTTTACGCAACGACAGAAAAAAAAAGAGTTGGGAGTCTTTTGAGGGAGTCTATGTTCTCCCTATTGACTGAAGAAGCAGCCAACACGATTTGGCAAATGCTTACAAGAAATTAAGTTTAAAACTTATTTAAAAAAAAACAACCAACCAAACAAAAAACCAAAACAACAAAACCCAGCTTTTCTTGTTTTTTAAAAAGGAAGATGAAGGGCAATAGCAACCATAATAGTGTTCCCTCCCCTCCTTTCCCCTTTGCAGATGCCATCGTTCCAACACTTATCCAAGAGGAGCAAACCTGTGCTCCAGCGCTCCACAACCGAACAGGCCTGAACGCACACGGGATCATCCCACACTTCTCCTGCCAAAGCTGGGCCTTGGTCTGGCATGTTGGAGAGCCAGGAAAGCAACAAGGAGGAGTTTGATAGGGTTTGGAGAAAATGAGAAGACTACCTTTTCTCCTTAGGCAGCACAGCATTAGCTTATTGCTTGTACCTACTTTGTTTTATCATTAAAAAGATCTTTTTAGCGAGGTTTAAATAACAAGTTTCTGACCTGCAGCTATGATTTCAGTCAGTCTGTTTTTGAATGCATTTGGTAGCGTTGACCAACACAGCTCCCTCAGACAGGAAATATGAGCCAGATGCTCATGATTTCAGAAAGCTTTAATCTAATTATATTTCTATATATGAAGTAGCCCTATAAATAGGATTCTTGCCAATGCTAGTGAAAGGCCAGAGGCTTTGCACTGACCCGGCAGTGCAGGGTCTCAGGAGCTGTCTGGGGTTGCCTTGACCCGAGCCAGTTGCCAGGTGGTCGAGCAATTATTGCCTGGCCTGTCCCTGAAAATACCTTGGGGAAAGTCTAATGCCCCACAGTAGTCACTGGGTAACAGAGAGCTGACCTTTACGTCAGCTGAGGCTGGGGGAGGCTTTGGGGCAACTTTCAACACCCGAGCTGGGAATTGATGAGAATAAAGCAGGCTACAGTAAAACATATAAAAACAGCCCCACGTGGACCAAGATCAAGAAGGAAGCCAGCCCCACCAGGAACACCATGCTTTCTGCGGTGGAGGGCAGGGACTGCTGGTGACCTCTTGGAAACAACCCCCACACACCCGCCATTTTGTTTCCAGCCTCACAACCCAGAGCAACACTGGAAGGGGGAGCGTAACAGCAACAAGGGGTAGGCACTTGGAAGATCTGTTTAACAATTTTAAATGCATTATTAAAGAGGCTTTTCTACATTACTATGGGCTATTAGACTGTTAAAACATTAACTAGACTACTAGGAAATTCTTAGTTCTTTATCTATGCCATACACCCTTTTACCTTAAGATCCAGAGTGTATGAATAAAGCGCATCTTCCCACCCACAAGGAACAGCTTTTAAAGGCAAACAGAGAACTGTAAAAGCTTTGGAAGATTTTAAAAAAACTTAGGTTTCTGAGAGGTGTGGATCATTAGCCCTCCTGCCACTTTCCACTGCTTTTTCCTTACTCTCTCCATATGCAAAACCTTTGTCTTTAGTAACATGTAGTAGAGAGTAATGATAATAATGGATGCTGCCACACGCGCTCTCATTTGGGCAACACCATCTGACTGACAAGTGTTTGTCATAGGACACTAATGAAATGCATGCTAAATCATGGCATAATATTACACACTGCAAAGCGCTCACTTCCCAAATTTGTAATAAGCATCAATAGCTTTCAGAATAAAAAAAACAGAGGAAGCTTTAGAGAATATAGTATTAAATTTGACCTACTGAAACAAAAGAATTTTAAACAGTGTATCGTTAAAAGCTAACTACTTCAAGGAAACTATAAACAGTCTGTATTTTAAGTAGGCAAAACTCTACATGACATCAAGAAAAGCTTGACCTTCTACCGTGTATCGGTTATAACCAAAACAATCTTACTGCCTATCTCTGTTTGAATTACATTTTCCTACTGTGGGAATTGGTTTATTTGTTTAGATGGATAGGTAATTTATATATCTAGTCACTATATTATGGGTTAAAAGATCTGCTTTATTACTAACACTGTAATCGACTCAGAGAGATTACTTGCTGAAACAGCAAACCCTTTTCACGGAGCTTCTTTGTTCCATTACTGCATAAGACCTGTGATTAATACTAACCTTTATTTCAGCACAGATCCTTACAAAAGTAAGAAGAAAATACTCTCTTTCTTGATCCTTTGGAAGAAACTGCCCTCACTCCCACAGACCTTAAATACCCAAATTCCCAGAGACAGTTTTTTGAAATGAATCCTTTGATAAGCTTCAGAATCAGGCATTTTAACAAAAAACCCCAACCCCTCTCTCTATACTCTGCCACTGCCATTGTTGCTAATGATTATAAGCTTTCAGTACTGTGAATAATTCAGAAACTCATCCGTTCCTTTCAGTGTAAAGACAATGTTGAGAGAAAAAGGTCACTTTTTTCCCCCTTCCAACCACTGACTTTTCCATCCCAGCACTGGTCTGATCGCATGATACACCTAGTGTTTGACATGCATCCCCCGACAGCTTCTTAGCAGCAGTTAGTCTGGTTCGGTTAGAGTAGAAAAATAATAGGAGCACAAAGGAATGACAACTTTCAGCGGTTATACACACAGTACCAGCACTCACGTTTGCTGCAGCTATTTCAGACACTTGATGTACAGTAGGTCTATATTTAATTATAAAGTAGACAGATGTCAGCTTACGTATTGTAACCAGGCAATCTGGTACTTGATGCACAGAAAGAGTGGTACTTGAAAAACATTTATTAAAAATAAATATGAGCAGTATAATCACCTGTTTTCCAAAGACTAACACTTGAGAATACTCCCCTTCAGGCCTTTTTGAAAAGACAGTAAATTCACTGCCACTTCCTCTTTAATCTTGTGATTAAAAAGTGCACTGGACAGATGTCAATATATACACATACAACATGCAGTTTTATTTGAAAATGGTATCTGCCAGAGCAAGACAGATTTATGCAATATAGTATTTAAGGGATTAATTACTGTTTACTTGAATCTTCTCCTCCCTTCACTTAAATTATAACCATTTAGGCTAAGACAGCTTATTTTAAATACATATGCAAAGGATCTGTATTACAGCGAATGCTTCATTTTCCAAATAAAGATGATTGGTTAAAACTTTTTTAACTTGAAATTTTATTGAACTCTACCATGCACCCAATAGAAGGTTGCTACACTGAACCACAAGTGTGTGCCTAAACACAAAGAAAGCTAGAGTATTCTTTGATAACTAAAAAATCTGCCAGTTAATACAGCAGAGCATAGCATCGAAGTATGTTTACCCATCTATTTCATTCTTTTCTTCATTCTTTTCTTCCCCTAGCTGAAGTCAACTTGATGGTCAAGGCAGATGACCACCTAAGGGATGATGAAAGATTACAATGCTTCCCCTCTCAAATAAAAAACCAAAAAACATAAAAAGCACTAACACCCTCCGCAGGGAACAAACCACCCCGCTCCCCAATTCCTTGTGTTTAAATAAGGTCTAGCAGGTTGCGGTTTGTTACCTGACATCTTTTCCCTGTTTCCTTCCTTCTTGCCAGATAACTTTAGATATATCACAAAATGTCAAATTTGGTCTCCTTGGTTTTGCTGAAGGACTTTTCAATGTCTTCATTATTGAGATCAATGAACTCCTCTCTCAGACTTCAGCAGAAAGAACAAGAGCACTCTATCCTGAGGAAGGTAACCTTTCTCCCAAGTGTCCTTTACTCAGAACTACCTCCCCACACACTTCCCCAAACATGGCTAAAAATGGCAACTTCACTCATGCCCCCCCCCCCCAAAACAACCCCAAAAACTGTGCACTTACTCACCTGCTATAAATTTTCTTTTAATAATTTCTTGAGAGAAAATACCAGAAATAGATATTTATCATTCTGAGAACAGGACAAAGTCTCTGTTTCTAATTTAAAAGCTCCCTAAACATCTCAATTCTTTACAGGCTGTCAGAAGCATGCTGCACGAAGAGTCAAAAGTGGTTATAAACTTCTCACCTCTCAAATGCTGCACATCTGCAATCTCCCATTGCAAACATCCTGTGTAAAACTGAGTAATTCAGACAGTTATAGGGCATTCTGAGTTCTGGATCATTTTGTATGACCATCTCCGCAGCTCTAAAAAAAAATTACTTTAATACCATGTGCAGGTCTAGAGTTGCACAACTCTAGGGTAACAAGATATTCTTAGGTGTCTGGTAAAAAGAGCAATTCAAGCATCTGTTTTTATGGTAGAATTTACATATACTATATGTATTCTAAATGATACAGAAAATAATTTTTTTTTAACTTCAGGCAGATATTTTCGACAGAGAGGGAGAACACTGGGAACACTTCAGATGAGCGACTGTTAAGCTACTCTCCTACCAATTAACAGAGCAGATCCTGCACTTACAGATGGAAATGAGCTGCAGTCCATGAAAGGCAGTTGCAGGCTCTCCTTAGCCACACAACCTGTAGAATCATAGAATCATTTATGTTGGAAAAGACTGGTAAGATCGTCAAGTCCAACTGCAAACCTAACACTGCCAAGTCCACCACTAAACCATGTCCCTAAGTGCCACATCTACATGTCTTTTAAATACCTCCAGGGATGGAGACTCAACCACTTCCCTGGGCAGCCTGTTCCAATGCTTGATAACCCTTTCCATGAAGAAGTCTTTCCTAATATCCAATCTAAACCTCCCCTGGCGCAACTTGAGGCTGTTTCCTCTCATCCTAAACGAACACTGAAGTCTTAGAAGCCATCCTGCCTCTTCAGGACAAAATACCTCCCCAAAGGCCATGACAGAGTAAGACAGCCAGCATACAGGAGGCATATCTAGAAATTCATACTGTAAGTTCAGCAATTTGCTGCAGCTATTTAGCTTTCATAAACAAGAGACAAAAAGAAATAAGGTAAGCTCAATATAGACAATGTTCAACAGATTAATAGGCACAGTAGCTCCCATTTAGACCAAGACTTTTAACTAAGAAATTGAAGTAATTAACTCCTTTATTGCAATGTTTTGCGTCAAGCCAGTATCTGTGATTTTCCTTGTTGGGAACAGAGTCAAAGTTTGGTTTTCTCCCAATTCTACTGGTGAAACGTGGAAGGAAACTGAGCAGCAGAGCAGAAGAGGCATTTCATTCAATCCAATGAATTTAAATAAATTTCTACCAGCAGGTTTTACTGTCCAGCTCAGAGGCCTGTCCTTCTGGGCTGCTGCGGTGAACACCGATAACCAGTGATCATGAACGTGAATTTTTTTGCTGGACTTGCTTACCACCAGTAATCTTCATAACATACCATATTGAAAAAGGAAGGCAAATAAAATGAAGAGCTAAGAATTTATCTTCAGTTGTAAACAAGAAATACCAGCTGGTATATTGTGTTATATCTCTCATACCAGCAGCACCAATGAACATTCTACTAAGAAAAAAAAATCAATTAAATATTTCTAATTTGTTGTTAATACACAGCCAGCACATATAACAGAAATATTAATGTAAGACACTACCAATTTTGATACAGTTTTTACCTTTTCATATCTCAATTGTTGCATTTTTGAAAGAATCATCTAGGAAATATGCACAACTGTCAGCAACAAATCAAACCAAGTAAAGCATCTCAGTTTAAGGTTCATTCCTAAGTTTTGAAATAATTTGAAAACACTGATGAATGATGGAAAACACCTACATGAAAGAGTTGCATCATTAATTGTATTATAGTTTGTAACTTCAGTGAATGCATCATCAACATGAAATCTTAAAAAAAATTTGTATTTAAGTTGTTATTTACCAGATTCCTATTGTCTCTCCTTAATATTTGAATTGTGTGCTGAAAAATGGAAGAATTTCAACAAATTAATTGCTTGTCTCTTTTTACTAAGACCATTAAAGCCTACCAGTAGCAGTAAAAAACATTGTTCATTAATTTTTATTGGAGCGGGGAGGAGGGAGGAAGAGGGTACTATGGTCCAGGCTCAGAGGAAAACAGGCATTAAATGAAAAAATGGTAACAAATGGATTTTTGGAATGTGTACACAGCCATATGCTGCTAAACCTGCTAATACTTACATATATGCTTAATCTTACTACAGCAAGGAGCCTGATGTCTGGAACAAAATTACACATACAATTTTCAAGGTTACACACGTATATGAGTTAGCCTATCACTGTGAAAAAATTGTCTTGCTTGCTGAATGATTTACATTCCAGTATACCAATTTTAAATAAGCTTTGACAACTCACCTTCCAGTGATTAGTCAGAATCTCAGAATTCGCGATGAGTAAGTATGATAAAAACATTGTTTGTAACATACTGTATGGAAACTATAATTACCATAGCTGTTTCTTTCATGGCTATTTAATTGCCTCCCATAATCATTTACAATCCACATGCAGCTGTGCATTCTGGACAAAAAAATTCTTGAACAGAATGGTATGAAAATGTCCAAAGCACCTAATATTTTCATATCTAGCTGTTCAGGTTCATATGGTGCCTCTCAAGGGTTTTTCAAATACACTTTTTCACGACAACAAAGCAAACCTAATAGACAACACAGATTAAGATTTATGACAAATTTTCCCCTTTTTAGAAGTTATATTACAAACAACTACATAAAGAACACATAATAGCAAGCTTATTTAGCATAAAAATACTTGTCAGTGAAGCTCCACTGGTGCGTAATGCTTTGAAACCCATGTTTCAAACAGAGAAAACAATCACAAATCACAACCTTCAGTAAAAGATACAACATGTAAACTATGGCTTGAAGCACTCTCTTGGGAAATGTAAACTATTTAAATACATCAAAATTTACCTGTATGTGCCAAAATAAGCCTGTCTCTTCCAGTCTTGGAATCTTTATCGATTTATACACCTTCTTCACTGATTTTTCTCCCAGCAGGAGCCAGCAGCAGTTGCTGGAGGAAGCAGAGGGTTTCCCTCCCATCCTCCATAGCAGCTCAGGGTTTGCTACAACCCAAAACCCCCAAAGACCAGCTTACAGCAAAGGGGCTGCGAGCCTCTACAGCTTCTCTCTTCCTACAGCTCTTCCCACTCCACGTACTCTTCAGGTTTCACTGCTAACCACTGAATTTAAGTCAGGCAAAGAGGAGAAGGATTTCAGGCATACGTTACAGACACAGAACCCAACGGACTCGTTAAGAAGGTGTCTTTTATATCAGGGTTTTACAGAGCTGCTGAATTCAATATCCCTCACTACTTCCCATATAAAGCTTGCTCAGTTTACAAGAATGTGCGCCTTCTCATTAGTGATCTCCAAACTTTTCCTGCAAGGCAAATGATCTGAACGATCCCATTTTGACCATAATCTGAAAAGAGTAACACCATGGGTAGCTACTGTGTGTCATGTTGGGGGCAAAATGTGACTTTTAAGGTTTTCTACCAGCTT
>VYZW01008358.1:3454-16587 GCA_013401315.1 Balaeniceps rex
TTTCCGAAAGCTCCAGCTCTGCTACTACTTTCATGAACTTAAATCAAACACAAATCATGACAATGGCTGAAATATACACCAAGAGACGTACACTGTAGCAAGATAGAGAATAATGATACTAACCCTTTTGAGAAGAAGATATAACCAAGAAAAATCGAAGCACCGACTCTGAATACAAATCTTTTTATAGTGGTGGAGAAGATTCATTCACCAGACACAACACACAGGCACAGTAACAAGACACAGTAACCAAACTTAGTGGCAAAGAACAAGAATGGGGAAAGAACGAAGGGANTTTCAAGACTAGTTTGATTATTTCAATATGGTCAGAAGAGACTTCTAAATTTCATAAAACACGCGTTTTGTCCATAATATTTCAACTTCTCACTTTCTTTCTTGGTGGCTCAGGTGCTTATGAATAAACATTTAGCCATTTTATTCCCCTCTTCTTCTCTGGCTCAAAATGAACAGTAATTATACTGGCTATGATGAACACAGTTTAGAGTATGATTAATTAGAAGACTAGGATAAATGTAATTCTTGTTAAATAAAGCAATTCAGAAAAACAGTTTTTCACAAGAAAAGAAAACATAATGACACTGCAATCATGTGACTCTCTTTAATGAAATACAATATAGTTTTAATCAAAGCCCTGAACTGCATGTCAAGAAATAGATACTATAATCCTCATTCTAGTGCTGATTTGCTGTGTGAATGGGGATGCTAGTTGGTGTCTCATTTTTTCTATCTACGTAATCAGGACAATCATTCTTTATCTCTATCCTCTATCTATAGCTATCTTAGGTGACTGGTACTCACTGCCAAATCTTGGGTCTTGGTCTCATGACCCCAGAAACTTGTGAGCAGACCTCCAGACAAACAAATATCCAGCGTTCTGCATTGCTTAGAGAAAAGTTGCCACAAAACTATACAACAGGACTGCTACTTGTCTGAATTTTGTTAGTTCCCTTTTTTAACTTTTAAAAACAAAGCTTACAGGTTTAATTACACAGCTACAAAACATTGCTCTTGACAAAATTACACAAAAAACAAGCTTTGGAAGCAACATAGGTGTAAGCTATTACCACACTAATGGCAAGTCAGTGCCAACACTGACTTTTTCTGCTCTGATTTGCTACTGCCTTTATTCAGTAAGCAGCAAGCTAGTGCTTATGTCAGTCCACACTGCATGTTTTTACAGGATTCTAGAGTTCACTCAGGTTTTGACATCCCTAATTTCTTCCTACAGATAACCACTAACCTTGGGCATTTGTGAAGAGGAACACCTGCAGCAGGGGCACAGTTCTATTATGATACAATCTATACCATGCTGCTGTGCTGCTAGAACAAACCAATGTATATTGTCTCTCAAATAAAAAAAAAAACAAACCCCAAAAAAGTGAGCTGGTAGGCCAAGACACACGTGCGCATTGAGGGAGGGAAAGTGCCCTTATACACTCAATCACACTAAGGTTTCTTGTACTCTTTGCACCTTATTTTTCTCTTACATTGGGAAAAGCTAATCTACACTGATTTCTCCTTCCTGGTGTCTGTATGTTGGTCTTCCATTTTGTAGTATTAATGGAGAGGAAAACAGAAAGGGAAATTTGCAGGAGAACATAATTCAGAGTACATTTATTTGCTGGAGCTAGCTGGACAATACCAAATGCATTCGCCCGCCTCCCACCAGAAAGAAACCTGTACCAAAAAGCTTAAATGTATTTGTACTTCTGTCCAATTTCCCAATTCTCTGGAAGAAGCTAATAAGGACTTGATTGTAATAAAGAAAGTCTTTTAATACTGTAGCATTTCCGAGTGAAAAATCTAAATTACCTCTGACATTTGCTCCACAGATTAATGCACAGAGCCCCCGTATTGTATGAAATTTCCTACTCTCAAGTGTTGGACCTGGACTTCTGAAGACTGGAATTTGTTAACTCCAACACTGCCCGGCCACCTTCTTTTCCCTAACTAAATGTACCGGCTTAGGGGAACATCTCAACATTTCTGTTTATTTGCTTGCAGTAGGAAAACAAAGAACTTAACAACCATTCATCAATTTTAAGCACCACTTCAGCAAGTCAGCTGGAAGTACCACAGCACAACAACCTTTACTTATATGATTTTTCATAGGTCGCAAACAGTCTTAAATGATCAACATTTCGAAGGCAATCATTTTAGTCCCTATTACAAAGCGTATAGTTACTGTATGCAGGATTATGAGAGTAACTTAGTTGCTGGCTAAATTACACCAGCATTCATTAAGGAAGGATCTTTTACTAGCTTTTTAGAACAGTGGTAAACGGGTACACAGAGAGTCTTAGACTTCCTTTTATAAAATATGAAACTGCAGTAATTCGATTTTGTTAAGAAGCTATGTGCATTTGTGCTATCCATTTGCAAAATTGCATCTCAGTTCAATGGTCTCATTAGGCTATCTACTAGCACAAATCAAATGACACCTACACTTACTAGAGTGAAAAAAAACCACCTGGGAAAGCCAAACACTTGCAACACAGTGTCAAAATTATTAACAATTTCAACTAAAGTAATTAACAAGGTGACAGGCTCCTGAATCGTTAAAGGGACATTAGGTCAGTGAGACTCCAGTGCCAGCTAACTCTGGATAACACTGCAATTTCACTCCTTCTACTCATATGCACATAGCCTTCAGATCAAGCATTAATAATTCCTGATACTACTATCTAGAAGTTTGTCTCTGATTAGCAACCCATCACCACCGCATGTTCTCTACCACAATGCACACACTTTTCTTTATACTTACTATTCGGCCAAGTCAAGTTCCACTGTAATAGTTAGCTCCCCAGAGATAGCAACAGTCAGTTTGGAAAAAGGAATATTGAACAAATGCAGAAGAGGTAACAAAGCAGGGGGGAACCCAACAAGGTAAGTATCCCTTTAAACAAAGTGTTTGTCATGATTCAGTTTGTCCTGCCATTTTGCCAGGCTGCACGAATTTTATTAAGGGTTTGGCCTCTGCAGAAACTGCAGGATGTATCACTGTGTGTATTGAGAAATGGGACTTTGTACGATTAAGTTAAAAAGCCAGGCAAACATGGCTGGTGCAGAAGCCACTTCCTTACAAGTGAGCTGCACTTTGATGAAAAACCACTCAAAACCCAAATTTACTTCCAGAAAAAAAAAGTTGCAGGGGGAAAAAAAAAAAAAGTATTTCACCCAGACTAGAAACTCCATCATTCTGAAGTGACTACATCTGCATTTTTAAGATATTTTCTTTTTCTTTTTGGCTGTACATGAATTTGATGTCATTAAAAAGGCTTCCTTTGATGCTGTATGCCAAGTAGAATCACTAGTTTCTCACAAAGGTGTGCTCTAAATGTCTAGTTTAAATTTTCATTTTCAGATGATTCATCTAAGAGATGAACAATAACAACCAAAACCAACTTCAGAACTCTAAACAGTAAAAAGCCTTTTAGCTGCACTCGCTCATTTTTAACTCCCTCCAACAGCTCCTTTCTGGATTCACTTGGCAGTCAATACTGAGCAAGAATTCTGCAACTCCTTCTGCAATATAGAGCTATTAGAAGCAAACCACAACCAGAGTCCCTCAAACCTCACAAAAGAGGTTCTTCTGAAAGCTGTATCCTGCATCTAGCTGACACGAGGTCGGTTTTTTTAATCCAAGGATGCTTTCCATTGCCACTGTTTCTAGTGTGTATGTGCTGTTTTGTCACAGCTCCTCTTCGCAAGTCCTCTTCAGAGGTCATTAGAGGATTAATGAAACTGAGGGACACTCCAGAGGAAGCTGCATCCTCAGTCAATGTAGCTTTCAGCTACTCCCCTAGGTTTTGAAGGAGGGAGCACAAAATAGATTAATTATACCTATGTTTCCTCCATTTAAAAGAAAATGTCACTGAAGTCCAAAACCAATCAATGATTTACAGCTGATATAAGTTTCCTGATACACACTGAAGACACTAGAAAGTACAGACGTTATCAAGAGCTTATAGCCTTTTTTGTGATACAGGGTCAAATCTCTGCTGAACAAATAACCATGTTTTCCTCTCCAAGAAAGATGCTTCTTTCAGCCCCTGCCCCATCTCAGAGGGAGCAATATTAGCGTACACGTGGGATCAAGAAGAAAGCTACGTCACTTCTACAACAGCCTAGAAGACAGCCTGGACAGTGAAAAACTGATGCAGAGTGTTATTTTGGCATCACTCTTCCCTAACACCTGTACAACTTCTCTGAAGACTGAATTATACTGCTTTGAGGAGGAGACTCAAGACAACCCGGATAGGTTGCATGCACACTCGCCAGACCCTGCTACCACATAGGTCTACAGAAACAGACACCTGCACACACTGCACTAAGTATGGCCACACATGCTTCTTGCTAATGATGATTTTTACCTACCTGCAGCTTTTGTACCAGAGCCTCCCATCACCTAGAAAGGGCTTTACAAGGCATTTCTGTTGTACTTCAAACTGACACCCTTCCCTTTCTCTTGACTGTTGACTGCATCACTCCGGTTTCATGGTGATAGAACTTTTTTCTTTGTAAACTCAGTGGTACTTTATTGACTTGCATGAAGTTACTTGACAGTCCTTCATCTTTATGAAGTGGGCTGAGGCTGCCTGTCTGGCCAGGGACCAGGGGGAAGCCGTGGGAGGGCAGCCAGCTCTGTCTGTCTGCAGTCGGGCATGTGTTTTCCTCCTCCCTCAGATGTTCCCTCGTAGGAGGGCACAGGAGGAAAACACTATGACCTGTCCCAAAAAACTGCACCAGGAGGGAGAACATGCAGGATGATATCAGAGAAGATGGAAATTTTATAGGCTCTGGCTTACAACAAAATAAAACCACCATCAGTCTATCAAACAGTCTCAAAAACACTCCTGCCAGAGAGAAAGTTTTTTTCCCAACATGTTCTTCAAGCCATGTATTACAGTGTTGTCTCCCACCAACCATGCTCATGCCATCTCCCTGGACTCAGCTCTGTTTCTGTGCTTCTTTATATCCTCATGATGTCTGTATACACAATGTTTGAAAACCATCTTCATTTTGTGACAAGGATCACGAAAGAAAAAAATTGTATTTGCCCACAAAAACGTTTCAGAAAATTACAAGCTTGTGAAAAGAAAAGGTCTAGCAAAACCTCTTCCTTTGCCACAATTAGATTAGGTGCTACGACCTTCATTCATTGCAGATGACACTAAGCTGGGTGGAAGTGTTGATCTGCTTGAGGGTAGGAAGGCTCTACAGAGGGATCTGGACAGGCTGGATCAATGGGCTGTGACCAATTGTATGAGGTTCAACAAGGCCAAGTGCCAGGTCCTGCACTTGGGCCACAACAACCCCATGCAACGCTACAGGCTTGGGGATGAGTGGCTGGAAAGCTGCTTGGCAGAGAGGGATCTGGGGGTGTTGGTTGACAGCCGACTGAATATGAGCCAGCAGTGTGCCTAGGTGGCCAAGAAGGCCAACAGCATCCTGGCTTGTATCAGGAATAGTGTGGTCAGCAGGACCAGGGAAGTCATCCTTCCCCTGTACTCGGCACTGGTGAGGCTGCACCTTGAGTACTGTGTTCAGTTTTGGGCCCCTCACTACAAGAAGGATATTGAGTTGCTGAAGCGTGTCCAAAGAAGGGCAACGAAGCTGGTGAAGGGTCTGGAGAACAAGTCTTATGAGGAGCGGCTGAGGGACCTGGGGTTGTTTAGCCTGGAGAAGAGGAGGCTGAGGGGAGACCTTATTGCCCTCTACAACTACCTGAAAGGAGGTTGTAGTGAGGTGGGTGTTGGTCTCTTCTCCCAAGTAGCGAGTGATAGGACAAGAGGAAACGGCCTCAAGTTGCGCCAGGGGAGGTTTAGATTAGATATTAGGAAAAACTTCTTCACGGAAAGGGTTGTCAAGTATTGGAACAGGCTACCCAGGGAAGTGGTCGAGTCCCCATCCCTGGAGGTATTTAAAAGACAGGTTGACGAGGTGCTTAGGGACATGGTTTAGTAGTGGACAGGTATGGTTGGACTCGATGATCTTAAAGGTCTTTTCCAGCCAAATGATTCTATGATTAAAACCCTTTCTTTTGCCTGCTCATTTCATAGCATTTAATTTCTTGCCTCTCAGTGATTAAACCAACCAAAAGGTAGTAGATAAAGCAAGTTTGCTTGATGTTTCAAACAGATATATTAATGCTTTACGCTTAAAAAGCTTTCAAAGTGTCTTCTGATGCTCGTTAACAAACATTGTACATAAAACCATGTCTGGTACATAAAACCATGTCTGAGGTCAGACTGTGGCAGCAGATATGTGACTGAAACTTACTACAACAGCTCTATTGCAATGCTCTATGCACAGGATGCCTCCGTTGCATACACTAAGGAAGCTTAAAGTTAAGCTTCACATATTTAAACACTAACAAAGTCTACCTAATGGCAGTCTTCAAAATGACAGCGGCCTCCTAATCTGCTGGAGATAAAGAAGTGCCAAGATTAATGATTACATAAGTGCATCGCAGAGCCCAGAAACACTAATCAGCTCTTCTGTTGTTATTTGTGTACAAAGGCTATTAGAGTCATCTGACATTCCAAAATCCAATTTAAAGTTGTTAAACCCCTTTCACGTACTTATTTGAGGTTGGAAAACCAAGAGGTTCGAAAAGGGAAAGGAAGAATTTGATTTCCTAATTCTTTTCCCCTTGCTGATTTTGCTCTAAGCCAAATCTCTCTTTAAGAAATGCAAAAAATAAGCTTTTAAACAATGCCTGGAGTAACCAAGATTGCTGTTGAAGGAATAATACTAATAAAGCCCTAACATGCTTAGATAGCAAATTTTAAAATAATGACTACAAGCAAACCAAGTAACTATTCTATAGGAAAAGACCGCACTGAATTGAGGGTTTCAATGACATCAGCTGTACAACTCGGACAATAGTGGCCATCTTCAGCAAATCAGCAGGGTGAGAAACCACAGGTGCTCAGACACCAAACACCCATCTCAGCCTAGTAATGGACTCAGTGAGAATTCACTCTCTGGGTTCATATAGGCACAGTATTGTCTGCAAGAGACCAGACCACTCTTTGCAAAATAAGACAAATGAGAAGCCTGACTGCAGCCCTCTCTAAATATTATACAATCAGTTCTTTTTCCACAAAAATCCTTTAAAATTCAAAACAACCCTCTTTGTTTCTGACAGAAGACTGAAAAGCAAGTTTAGAAACAAAATGAACAAACTGGTCTTCTCCTGGTTCCTACATTGCTCCTTCACCTCCACAGATGACACAGAGAATGGGACAGGAAAAAAGGTGCCTACTTCCCTGCCCTTTCCATCTGATCAATGAGTCATGCCTCCCCTGCTCCAGGCAGACTCCACAAGCGGGACAGCCCGGCAGCTGGGAGCCTCGTCAGCAGCCATGTGTGCAGCGGGTAAACGGGCATGCTGCACATCGCACTTGCCCCTCAGGGGAGCCATCAGTTACAATCCCATTTGTAGCACAAATCACCGCAGCCCTGAATGCAGAATTCCCGCCGGCCTCAAAACTCACAGAAAGGGCAGCTGAGCAGGCCCCGGCTCTCAGACAGGAGGCATCTGCATGGCAGACAGTCCTACAGACCAACTGCTGCAACGTGATCTTGTGGGTGATGCGCTGGGCGTTGTGCTGAAATGGCAGCTACAGCAGCCGCTGCCCTTCTGGGAAAAGGACTAGTCTGGGAGCAATCAATCTCTGGAGACCACAGGCCCCACTCCCTCAGCTTGGCGGCGACTTTCTCTCCTTGTATCAAGAGAGAGGTGAGGTGACAGCTGTGATTCAAGCTAATGAAGGTAATCACGAGAATACGCGTAAAGGAAGGGCAAGATGCTGACTGTCACAACCGAGCTTGCATAGCGGCGGATCTGAGGCAGGCTTTCTCCTTCCCCGTTGTGACAATGGTAGCGAAACAGCCTTGGTTTCTTGTGCAGCAGAACAGAGCCATCACGGACTATGTACAGAAGTTTTTCCTTTACGGCTGCGAAGTGATTTTCTAGTGTTCCCTAAGGTAAAGTCAATTAAGTGATAACTGCATCTGTGCAGAGAGTATTAAAAATGCTAATATCCCCACCCAGATAAGTCTTCAACTTTGCCTGCTTATTTATCTCCAACTCTTAGAAATTATTGCCATGAATGCTCCAGTGCCTTCACCCATTATCTTTGCAATCCTGCTTCTTCCTAACAAAAAGGCAAAAAGCACAACACGTAAGACCTGTACCACTCTGACCACACTGGGGAGTAAAATGATACAAGCAAAGAAGTATCAGCTGATCTACTGCAGTGTAGCTACTGGCATATTTTGCTGCTCTCAAAGTTGTTCAGCTTTTCATCTTACCCATAGAGGTAAGAAAATCTGCTATGCCATCAGAGGCTCACATACTCTAGAAATAACAGCAGTTTGCATCATGAATTATCTAACAGGATTTACCACTCAGGGAAAAGAAAAGCTATCGTGTTTGGTGTTGTGCCATTTGGCCAGGCGACTCTAAAATTTTGATGTTTGTTATCTTTGCAATAGAGATAACACAATGCTGGTCTTGGGCACTCGGCTCTAAGATGGCTTCCTTACCTCAACACAGGATGACTCATGTTACGTAAGGCTCGCGTGTTCAGTATGTCCCCATGTTTTTAAGTGGAAAAAACCCTCCACATTGAAGCTGAGAAACCCAGTACTGAAAACAAAGGAACTTGATGATGCGCTTACTTACTATCAACATTTATATGAATGCCTTAATACTTTATTACTTTTGTTTATAAAAATCACAAAATTGCGAAATGCCCACCAAAAAACCCCAAACAGAGAACAGTGACATCTTTTTCAAACAAGTCTGAAAGTACAATAAGGAAAAGACAATCCTATGTCCCACAGAACTGGGCAGAATACATGCACTGGGTAGAATACAAGTAAGAACAGGAGATTACAGAATAAAATGATTGAGTCAACTGTTGCTAAATGCATTTGACAGATCAAAAGGAAAAAACCCCACTTGCTTCACATGGTTAACACTAGGTTCTAAAGGCCACATCACCCAAAAAGGTAGAAGCTGGCAAGTAGTGAATATATTGGATTTGTGTTTCCTCAAATAAAGGAGGTTTGATACAAGTTAGAAGAAAATAATAGAAACTGCACCTGTATTATTGTAATCATTTTATCCAAAGACAATCCAAACCATTTAATAAGCTAAGCTTCATCACTTTGTCAGGACAAGAAAACAACCTTATAACTAGAGCTGAATGAAGCTATACAATAACTTCCCGAGAATGACGAACATAATCTCTCAACCCTTTCAAGACGGTCTTTACCCATTATTCTTGCTGATGTTTCTTTCTATGGTTGTGCTCTGCACGCATCAGAAAACAGACAAGAATGAATGGCAAGCAACTCCAAATTTGTACCGTTTTAACAGTGTACTATTTTAAAAGGCTCACACACAGAGTCAGTTACTACACTGTCCTTGATAAAGACCCAAAAACGTTTAACCAGAACTTCCCCATTCCTACTCTCAGAAGAATACTTGCAGCATAACTTTGATTATCCAAAGCTCCCAGGGGACAAATGGAAGCAGAGTTAAGTGGGGGAGCAGCCAGAGGCCTTCTGAGAATAATGGAAGTGAAAGGAGAGGAAACAAACTCCACAAAGAAGAACTGTTGGCTCAGCTCAGCCCTAAAGTTTCCCTATTCCTGAATGAAGCATTCATAAGTAAAATAAGCTTCTCTAAGCAAGCGTTCCAAATGATTGTAAAAACCATTTGACAAAGTGAAGAATTATTGTTCGTTTTGGTACTTGACTCTCCAGAGAGAGAGCCAGCTGTTGTTCTTACTGTAGCAATTTATTAACCGGTAGTACAGCTGTAACAATGTTCCTGATAGCATCTCAATGGTTAACAAACAGCCAGATTCTTTCCAAATCTGTGTTTCCCGAAGTATTATTTGGAAAACATTTCTAGAAAAAGTTCCAAACCGAATAAAAAATACAAACAGATATATCACAAGCCTTAACATCAGGGCAGAACATCCATGTAGAAGAAATCTGTTTGGGGAGTCGCGGGTGCTTTACACAGAAAGTACAAGTTTTTATTTATACTATTGCAGCCCAAGTTAATGCCAGTTAAGTAGGAGAGTCACTTTGGATTTAGCACAGAACCTGGCCCAGGGCACCGGCACACAGAATAGGAATAAATACTAATCATGCTTGCTCACACTGAGAGGATTAGATAACTACAGACGTAGGAAATTAAAACCACAACAAGATGACCCCATGCTCATGATTTCCCTGTTGTACCAGATCAGTCAATATGAATAATCGACAATGTAAATTGAAATCCTCAGATAAAAATAATGGTTTTACTGCTTTATTTCTCTTCACTTGCACATAAATTGAGTTGACTATCTCTGACAATGCCATGGTTTAATATTCTAAACACACTATCTCCTTTAACAATGCCTGGAATAGAAACAAGCTGCTGAGCTAGATCCTCAAGGGGTGAAAATCAACATTGCTACACTGACTTCAGTGGAAGCACATTGATCTCCACCAGCTAAAGCTTTGGGCCCTAGTGGGCAATTAGGTTTCTATTATATGCTAATTTAAATAATGTACCACAGAACATTTGCTGTACAATAAAGCAAGTCTACATTCTTCTGTGGGGAAGGACAAGCATTTGCTGTGGCATGATGAGAGCTATGGATTCTGGTTTCAAAGAGCAGGATGAAGTTTCGGTATAAACTACTCCTCACAATAACATTTTTAAACCTGCAATTACTCATACTATACTACTTCAGGAAGCCTGTAATTATTTGGTAAGTTCTTACCAATGTCTAGTCTAGATCATAATTGCTAACACTGCCTCTTTCAAAGCAACTAGTGACTATGTTAAAATCTGGTTTTTGTTAGGTTCCTACTACACAAAGTGGCCATGGTGTAATGTTGCGATCTGTATTCAGCTGAGTAGGAAAACCAAACTGATTTATGTCCCAATCTTGAGCCTTTGAGCAAGGCCTGAACAAAAAAACAAATACAACAATCCCACACACGTTTCTTTTGAGGCTTCTGAGATGGCTGGGTTGGAACAGGGACTGTGGCTGCAGCTGACACAGGCCAGAGGGTTTTTTGCAACAGAAGCTTCTGGCACTGAGGACCATCTGCAACACACCCTCACTCTCCCAGCGAGGCCTCATGCTCCGGCCAGAAGATGAAAAAGCAGAAAAGTAGGGGGACGGGGTTCAGCCACAAAGACAGCAAAAAAGATTTTCAGGGTGTCATAGGGCAGTTCAGGTGAAAAGATATCATCCCTGTGTAAAAAACGTTAACAGCAGTTGTTAAAGAAAATGTTTTGTTCTCTTCTGTAGCAATTTCTTAAGTACGCAAACTCCTCCTTTCAGTCTCCTTTTAGATGTCATTAGCACCCTTCTTCCTGCCTTAGTCATCAACAACCAAGTTATTAGCATGCCAAGGTCCCTACTTAAAGTTTTCTGGACCTCTGATGTAGTCAGGACCAGGGCATCATTCCACACTTACAGGTTTTCCTACATTGCAGTCCTTCAAGTGAAGCAGCAGGATTCAACACATACTCCATTTTGAAAGCTGAAAGCACACCTTGGCAAGCAATTTGGAGGCTCTCTGAATGCCACTTTTGAGACAGGGATCAGCAAAACAGGGGTTCTCCCCAGATGCATGAGTCTCGCGTGAAAGTCACAGCAGAAAGCTCCTGGAGATAATACTCCAGCTAAAGACTAAAAAACATGCATGCAATTCCAATTTGTCTTGTTTTCTACAGAACCACTCAAGGCAGAAAGGCAAAGTAACGTGGGCTGACATAGGTCAAAGGGTGCAAGGTGAGACGTGGCATTAAGCTGCAACACTTAAATTATGTGATTCCCTTTATGAACGTACTTATCCTGGTAATAGTGCTCTTCTCTGGTTGCATTGGTAACTCCTCAGGAATAGTTTAATTTCAAACAGAAAAAGCTTATATAGAGTCAAGCATTTTTAATGATAGCAGCCACACAAGAAAAACTTGCCACGCAGGGAAGATCTAAAATGTCACCACAGCAAGAACTCATCCAAAGCTTCTCCTGCACTCTGGACTTCCCAGCTGCCCCAACACCGTGCTCTGGGTGGGCTCTACAGACATGGCGAAAATTCAAAGCATGCAATCTGCACTTGAAAGAAAGAAGAAACTAGAACTCATTTTGGTTAAGGTTTTGATTTTGTTTACATGCCCAACAGGGAAAGGAGAGTACAGAACTTGACCCCACTAACTCCGCAAGCATTTCAGCCACCAGAAATCTCCAGCCATTGAACGGAGCTGGCCTCCCTTCCCTCTCCTCCCTTCTCCTGGTGCCTGTACAGCTGCACTGTGAGAGCCAAATGAGGGAACGACTCAGGTTGAAACTGTTCTTTGGGGGATTAACTTTAACCTGAATCAGTTTCCTGACTTAATTCCCCATGTGACTGTGGAGATGCTGCTTGTGCTCGCGCAAGGGAGGGGTGCAATTTGTTTGGCAATGCCAGCTTATGGGAGGTTAGAATACTCACAGAACTAAACTGTTAGTCTGCTAAATCAGTAAGAGGAGATCTGGGATAGCAGGCAGAAGGACAAGGAACACAGGATTGGTTTTCCAAGAAATAGAATAGTCTATGAATAAGTCATTGGTTTCTATGTCCAGTATTGCTGTGAAACTTAAAGCAAGTCGCTTATTTGATGTGTCAATTCCTCAGCTGTGAAATGAGGACAATGCTTTCTTACATCACCAAAGTGTCGTAAGTTGAAAATTAATGACTGAGGTACTTGGACACTCTGGTGCTGAGGACCAAGTCAGTATGTAGCTACAAGAATGGAGTGATTAGTGACAGGGAGGGGCTAAAGAATCAACATATTGTTTTTGGTGGACTATTTCCTTAGAGGATAAATAAGAGTAACTGCTACTTACTTGATTGCAAGGAATTGAAAGAGCTCTCTGTAGCTCCCTCGTGGGTGGACACCTGAACAATTAAATGGCTATGACCTAATTTTAGTCAGAAACCTTATGTCACAAGGGATTTACAGGGAGGTGTCTTCTGTATGTGCAAAAATAATTGTACTGTGGACGGATAGTTGACCAATGTGTTAATTTACCTGTACA
>VYZW01008358.1:26044-44973 GCA_013401315.1 Balaeniceps rex
ACACCTTACTACACACAGTCCAGTTCATCCATGCTTCTAGCACATGGACCTCAAAAATCATCACCTCTATCTCATTCTTTTCTAATTTCTATTTTTGTGCATGTTTTATAGCATACATAATATTACTACAGTAGTACATGTATGTAATTTATAAATAAATATATATACATTGCATGCTCAATGCAATACATACGTATGTATGCTCATGCAATACATACAATGCATGCTCAAATTTATTTATCTATTTTTTTAATGATAGGGGTGCGCAATCAAGAAAGTTTGGACACCACTATTCTAAGCAATGTGATATGCAAGAAATAATGTCTACTGGCTACCTGTGTTAACAAACATGCCAGCATTAGGCTTTCCTCTTGAATATAGTTAGCAGTTTTGAAAAACACTTAAATAAAAGGGAAGGACAGATAGACAGCTTGTTCATCGTCACTACAGTAGAGCTGAGGAACCATAGTTTTGGATGAGGACCTCATACACACAAAAAATAATGTGTATAAATGCAGATAAAAAGATGGTCCCTGTTCCAAGGATCTTTAATGGAAATACAAAATTGTATGTTTTTTTACGTTTTCCTTGCTCCCTACTATTTAGTTCCAAAACTTGTTGACCAGCTCACTTCACTATAATTCTGGTTTTGTATACCTCATACGTGATTTAGACAATGACTGCTGTGTTTTGTAAAACAACTTGTTTAAGTGTAATTCCATACAGCTTTCTTGTTTCATGCTAGTTCATTTTAATAAACTCAAAAGTTACTAGACAATCTACGAGCAGTGCAGACGTTTCATCGACACCTTCCTAAAATCTATCCTGTGGTTGATTTATTATTACTCCTGCTGGTAACCAGAACAGTTTGTATGTGTTTAGGGAGCTCATGATACAAAATTAAACGGTTTAGATACTGCAGCAGCTTGGCATGGTAATTCCACATCTCTTTCCTCCAAGATCGCAAATCTGTGAGCAGCAGTTTCTCCCCAAGTAAAACAACAAGCAAGAGCAAATTAAGTTTCCTGAGTGTGCCAATGAGCGTCTGCTGCTGTCCCTGGCACAGACTGCCAAGAGGTGGTAATAAAGTCAGAAACATTTCGAGGGTGGGGGGCGGGGAGCATGGCTTTAGAGACCAGACACAAATTTTGGTAGATGGGAAGACAATTAAAGCCCATCTGGAGAGATGATTTCTTCCAGTTGTCCCGACCCTCTGGTGCGCTTGGAACTATTCCAGAAGGCTACTAAAGTAACAAAGATCTCTTGAAGAACCGAGCATGCCATGTTAGAAAGGTAAAGCACAGAGGTGTCCTAGAGGGCTCTATCTTTCATTCTTTCATGATGATCTGAAACAGCTGGCTATAAAGGGCCTAAAACGCATAGTTGTGTTGTCACCCCTCACTACACTGATAAAGAGATTAAATAAGGCACTGGCAGTTTGCTTTCAAAAGAGGGTGAAAGAAGAACACAAGAAAGTGAATTAGAGATGAAGAACGTTAACATGAAGGAGAAGAAATGAAAGTAATGAAATGAAAGAAATGAGAAACTAGACAGCAAAAGAAAGAGGATCAGGCAATTACACAGCACTTCAGCGAGATGACAGTTCTGCGTGCAGCCTATGCAATCCCAGGGCGATGTGAATTCCAAGCAGGAAAATTCTTACATCCACCTAAATGGAATAGCCAAAATGGAAAGATAAAAATGGAAATGGCAGAAGTACAATGCTCCAGTCTAAAAATACATACACTACTTATTTCCCAATCTGTCTTTGGGAAACTGCAATCAGCAATGCTTAGGTTTATTATTTTCTCTCTCAAACTCCTGAAAAGACAAAAAGGAATCCTATTAATAGCAGGCTCACAAAAATTGCATTAAAATCCACTGTGTTTTGGTTGCATCCAGACTTCAGTTTTGATGATCGGTTAGCACTTTATCATAAGTTTCATACAATATATGTAAGAATTCAAAGCTGTAACATCTCCTTCTTGTATTAAGTTGTTTGAGCATAGCAAACCAATTATTCAACTGAACATACAGCAGAAGAAATTTACCTTGAAAATTTACCAATCTGACAAATTAATGGATTTACTATCAAAAACAAGTGGTTTTTTTTTTCTGCACAAACTAGTAGGCTCACTGCATAGCCAGATCTTATTGCAAAGCCAAAGACCTTAACATGATAAAAGCAAAAAGCATTAAGTGTATTAACGCCTGTTCAAAATGAATTGTCTTTGCAGTATAGCAATGCATTATCTAGCTTCTGTTCACACTTCTTTGATTAAAAAAACAACCAACGCAACAAACCACTCGCTCTTCATAGCTTAAGAGGCCCAAAAGCCTTTTCACAAAACAATTCTGTTGTCACTTTTACATAGGGTTAGTTGATGCCTTCCCCCCTCCTTTTTTCAATGAGCTAAATATAATTAATGACTTCAAAATGGAATTAGTTCAACAGCATTTGGCTGAAAGCATTTATTTATATGAATCCAGTTATAAATCATAACTTAAAGGCATATTGTAAAGAAATTTACTTCACTGAAAATTCAAATAGCAGCCTTCTATATAAAAGTGGTATTAAAGCTTAGACATTAGTACACTCAACGTAAATTCTGATTTTAACAGGCTTGGATAAACGTATAAATTTTGGCTCAGCGAGTCTGCTTTGGCTGTCAATACTCCGAAATACATACAAGCTTTAACAAACCTTTAATTCAAAAGCCCATTATTGTACCAACTGAAACAGAAAGACTTGAGTATCAAAGAGGAGTTCTTCCCCACTTTCATGGTATTACTTCTGTAAGACACCAATTGATCTACAGCCCTTGAAAGAAAACAACTCGCTTCCCTCTCTTGGATAAAAGTCAGTGCAGTTTTTTCATCCATCACAGTATAACAGCATCAAAATACACCTTCTGCATCAACTTAAAACAAGGAAAAAAAACTGCAAACCACAAAGCCATTACATGACATGTCAATTTACTTTGTCTGACAGATTCACTACAGAAAAAAAAAAAAAAAATGGAGATTTGTTTAAAGCAATCAGTAATAAAGAAATGAGGAAAAAGAGCAGTGAGAATTTACGCAGATTTACCTACTGCTAATTTTATTCTGAGGTGCTCTTCAGCTTCATAAAGAAAGCATGGATAGCTTCCTGAATCCAGTGAGTGAAACATTACCTTCATCTAAAGGCCAAAGTGCAAAGCCCCCTTTCCCTGGCAAAGAAAAGAAGAGCTGTGCCATCAGCACGGTGGTCAGGAGCTCCTTTTCTCCAGCAGCGTCTATGGGAAGAAGGTGCACTAGCTGGGCCTTACACAGGGAACAGGCGGGTCAAGGCAAAGTCTACCCAGCAGCAGAGAAAGCCCCAGCCCAGGCAGCCAGCTGTGAGTGGACAGTTATTACAGGTCTAACTTTTAGCAGATCTAAGTCCTTTACCAGCTTAATATCAGATCATTTGGAAAGGACATGAAAGACATAACTGTGACTGTTATAGGCTGTTCAGGAGTCTAAAGAGCGCTTGGTGATACGTCCTGTGCCCACTGCTTTGGGGTGGATTCCAGCCCACTGCTCCTTTCAACTCCTGCCACAAAGCCTGTTTCTGCTGGCTTTTGTAGAGGGCAGGGTGAAGTTTCAATACATTCACAGCGCACAGCTGCCTGGCACTGTCCCGTTTCAGATGGTGGCAGGGCATCTCTCCAGAACATCAGACTGGATACCCACCTTCTAAACTGGAGATTATTTTTCTCATCTAGGACTATTTATGCAATGTCCTGAGATTTACTAAACTGCCAGACTAACTGTTGGTTACTTAATAACTAATAACATCCACAACAAATAGCAGTGTCTGATAAATTGTGTAACCAAATTAATTTATCCTCTCTGACATTAAAACCAGTTATTGTTAATAAACAATGCCTTAAAATATTTAGGTGGGTTCTTTAATTCAACTGAACAATGTACTTGGAACAACTGTGATGGCATTAGCAGATAGGTAAACAAATACTCATTTTCATTCCTTCAGCGCTACAGGTATTTTTCTCTTTAAGAATACAGACCTTTGGTTTCTTCTTGTGTTTTATTACTATACACTGTTTTCCTTGAAAAACACCCTAGTATTTACACTCAACTTTTTTTTGGATGGGAATGCTTTTTATTCTTCCAGGCCATGCTAAATCCTCTTTGATTAGGTTGTTCAAATACCTGATCTCATCATGAAAAGAATACCATTTTGAGTAGTAGTGATAAAGCACAGCTTCACTGAGACACCTAATTTCCTTACTCGCCCATATTAAAGGAGGGAAGAGTTCTTCCACAATGTTATCAGAAAGGTATTGCACAGAAGCAGCTCAGCCTGCCTGCATTCGGTGACAGGAACCACCTGCATGTTTGACGCACACGAGCAACTCCACTAATGTGAAGAGAAGTACAAACAGGATTTGCTACACCAACCTTACAGCCACTTGCTATGAATCAAGCTAAGGAACAACTTCTTCCTTTAAGATAGTCTTTGGGACAACAAGCAAGTTTTGAGAAGAAATGTAAAAGCCTAACAGAGAGTAGGTTTGGAATAATTTCTCCCATTCTACTAACATGATTTATGAGCATTCAAACTGTGTGGGACATGACACTGTTTTCAAAAGGAAAAAATGAGTAGGTACTGAAAACTAAATGAATCTCAAGACTACTTTCTACTGGCATTGTTTACCATGGGCTTAATTATTTACGGGAAGAAACCATCCCATTGTATATCTGCCTGGATTTTTGAAAAACAAGTAAAGGGAATAAAAATGAAAATCTTGTTTGCAAAGCACTGGATTAGCAACAAGCAATCTGGGTTTTGCCTCCTTGGATAAATCTCTTAGATAGCTGGATCAGAGTAGTCCTTTGTGAAACACTTTACTGAGATGTTTGGAGACTTGGAACATTTTCCAAAGTGATAACAATTTTGGTATCCAGCTTAATACAACTTTGAAAGCATTTTCTGAAAACTGGAATTAATTATAATTAAATTTAATTCTTCTCCCACATTATATTTGGTGATTACATTTGAAGTCATGCTATGTAATTTCAATTATTAAGGTGCTTTTACACTAGAAGTAGATAAGTCCTCAAAAACTGTAAAACTTCCACCAATGAAAATATGCTTGGCCAACAAAAACTTACTCAAATTTAGAAATAAGGCCTTAGCTAGTACACAGCAGTGCTTCTCATGTGAGATACATAGCTTTATGCCAGCTCTGGACATGCTACTAAAACTTCAACTTTAGGCTCCAAGGAGACAAGTTGGACATCTGTGCATGTTGCCCATTCAGAATATTCATTCACATGTAAAGAGATCCCACCCACTGCTAATACAGAATTTGAACTTAGCATAGCTACCAAATCACTAATAACATGGCAACAATCCAAGAAAACAAGTAAAGCTACGCAACCCCACGTTATTTTTTGTTGGCACCTCCCTAAGAAATTTTTCAATTCAATTAAATGGCGGGGCGGCGGGTGGGGGGGAGTATTGAAGGATTTCATTTTGGCATTTTGATTTTAGGAGTTGCTGGCAACTCTCCCTGTGCACGCGTGTACACACACTCTCTGAAATAACAAGCTATTAACTTGACAGTTCAGGTATTTTAAAGGCGGGGAAAACAGTCTCTAAAGAGTTAGTTTTTTTTTTTTTTAGTTCAAAAGTAAACTCTTTCAAGAGTTCCTTCAATTTAGCATATAAATTGAATTAATTTGATTAGTCTTTCTAAAATGTAAACCTCTAGTCTCTTCCAAACACACTCTATGCCAGCTAGCAGGCTAGAACTTGACATACTCGAGTGAGGAAACCTCCACCTTCTTTTAACAGCACAGTACAAACACGTCTGGTGTCAATTCCTCATAGCAAGGTACACGCGCAGCCATTACATTTACTTGAGAGCAACGGTCACTGTTTACAACCAATTATTATAATTTCCCGAGAAAAGGCTTGATTTCAGCATGTTGAGCATCGTCAACTCTCCCCAATGCCCTTGTGTCCAGAAGTGAGCAGTGCTATTAGAAGGACTTAAGCATGTTGCAAGATCCAGGTAAAACCACTCAGTCGGTAAAGCTCTTCAAGTACAGCTCGTTTCTCCCCATCAACAGAGCGAGGCAACAGATACAGAAATAGGCCTCCTTAAAAATAGCTATGTTATATTTTTCACTGAACAGCAAAATATGAACCTATTTTCCCTGTAACGTCTTCCTCAAATCTCCAAGGATTAACGTTTCTTAAATGCTGGAAGCTCGTGGTAATAGCTCCTCCTTCCTCCTTGGCCATGGGGACTCGTCATGGTACACGTACCGTCCCAGGATGGCATTCTTTCTCTAGGTAACGCTATTGCAATGGGGTAGCAGCAAAGGATTTGATACGAGTTTTAAACATATTTCCGGAAGAATAATTCATTCACGTATCATGACGTCCACCCTGATCTCTACATAACACAACTACTGCATGTCTTTACAGTAATGTTATAGAAGACCCTGATTCCAAAGAGATAATTACAGACTACTTGCTGACAATTATTTATAGATCTCAAAGCAAACAAGACAAACAATGGCACAAATCAGGGATCCATTTCATATCTCAAGTGACAACTTAATTATTAGAACGAATGTATTTAAAGCCCAGTATTAACAAAAGGAACATTTTAACAACACTTAACCTGACACTGTTTTAAAAATATAAGAATATAGTCTAGGGAACTATCAGAACATCAGCTTGACGGTAGTACGGAATATTGCGACCAGTAATATCAAAGGTGTTTACAGCTCTTTCGTTGGCAAAAGAAAGTGCTAAGCACAAGCCTGAGCCTTCACAGTTCCCTCTGTCCTGGCCTTCTGGAGGCTTTCTGTCCTTCCACCAAATGCAAATGCTGGTCTCTCCTGAGGTGCCCAAACCTTCAAGCCTTGGATGTCTTTACACAATTCCCAGCAGTTCTTCTTAGCCTCTTACACTCTGACTTCTGTTTACTGATGCACTACTTCTCTAAGTGTAGTAGCACAACAATTAATTATACAGTAGTATGCCTAATCAGGTTTCCCTAGGGTTTTTAACAGAAACCCTTTGTATTTCTTAATGATTCCATGAGATTGTAACTATTTTTAGTTCTGCAATAAAAGAAATAAGAGTCTGCTGACAATACTATCTCCATAAAAGGTGAAACTGGTATTAAAACCATTGACCCAAGCACACTTGAACTTTGGAGAGTTCAGATTTAGTCTGGATTTTATGATTAACATTTTAATATACCACATAAGCAGTCAGCACTTGTAGACAAGAAATACAAATGAAGAAGAAAGACTGGAACTGAAGAACTGATGTGACCTACTTTACATTTTAATATTAAAACAGATACATTCAAATTAATAGCGAAGTCTCCACTGCCTTCAACACAATGCTACCACCAATTGGTCAACAGCAGTCCAACAATTTTCTGTGATCAATTTCTCATGCCCTGCCTTGTTCTGAAAGAGGACATGTGCTCTAGATACCCAAGATTACTTTTCTTTAGTTCTAAGGCAGACATCCACAAACTTTTCACTAATTTAAGCGAGAATTCAGGATTAAAAAAACCAAACCAAAAAACCCCCACACAACAAACCACTAAAAGCCCAAGTCAGCAAAAATACATCCAGCTTCCACACTACAAAAGCCCAGAAAAATCAGTAAAAAAATCAGTTTGGTGGACTTTCGCTGTGCCAAGCTGGCCACATTTTTGGCTGAGTTGTGTCTTGTATTAGTAGGGGTCATAACTAAAAATACAAGTAGACAGCTGCCTTACTATAGAAGTGTTATTCTCATAGAATCATAGAAAAGTTGATGTTGGAAGGCACCTCTGGAGATTGCTTGGCGCAGCCCCTGCTCAAAGCAGGATCCGCTACAGCTCAGGATTGTGTCCAGTCGAGGTTTGAATATCTCCAGGAATGGAGACTCCACAACCTCTTTGGGCAACATGATACAGTATTTGACCACAGGCATAACAACATATTAAAAAAATTAATCCAAAACTAGACATTTAGCTTTCATTTATGCATTTTATGTACCTTTTGCCCATCCTCCCCCAGCCAGTGAAACGGCAGTGTTGCATATGTACTTCCTATCTGTCACCCATGTTTATACACTTGAGTCACACCGCACACAGAAGCAGCACTGCTGACATCATGTAAGCTCAGACGCTCTTACCTAGAATATTGGCAAGACTGCATTCTGAGACACTGCTTTTAATTCTTAATCTTACCTATTCCCCAAATCAGAAATGAAGATGTGCCAGAGATAATTTCCACATTATGAAAGCATCTCTAGCATTCCACAGGGACCTGTCTGCAAGGCTGAACTGTATCTCTATACAGTTTTTTTTGTCCTGTATTTGTTCTTTGATGTACAAATATGCCACAGACTAAGCGGTGATCTCTTTGATGTTGAACTTTTATACTTTATTGCAACTAGCGTGCTTACAAGAGGAGCTGCCAGTCATTTTCCCTTCTAAACATTCAAATTTCATGAGGCACTTACTTTATGAGTCAGATTTCTCAGTAACTTGTTTTCAGAATTTCCACAAGAACTGTGCTACTCTTCTGGAATGATAACTTGATTAAAAACCAAGATGCGATCAGGTTTTTCAAGTATTGCAAATTAATACAAGCATTAGCTAATATATCTGAATGTATTTAACATAAAGTATAATTACCTAGTCAAGTATGCATTTCCTCAGTTTGCTTTAGATAATTCAGGCTGGTGCCTGGACCCTAGCAGTGACCAGGCGTAGTTGCGTTGGGAATAGTGTAAAGCCAAGGCAAGCATGTAGTGGTACCCCTCCGGCTCCTCTGCAGCCTCCAGCAGTTTACAGTTCAGGGACTTCCAGAGCCAGAGGTAGCCTCTGCAGTAGAGTTTTACATAATGCAGAGTGTACACATGAAATTTTAGACTGACAATACCAAGCCAGATTAAATTACAAAGTTAGTTACTTCTGTGACAAAACACTAATCAACATTGGCAGGAATAATATGTTATAAAGTGCAAATTTACCACCAGTACATGCTAGAGCTGCCAGTGTGAGACATACAAAAGAGTTTCAATTCTGAAGCACTGTTGCGAGGGCTTTTAAATCAATCCTAAGAGCAGAAATTCTTTGGAGTGAGATTTTGCCATTCAAAAGGTCTCTGCTTTAGAGCGACCTTTATGTTTGGCTGTTTTTCCCTTCTGTAAGTATAAACACTGTGGTTGAGAGGGAAAACATCAGAAGAAAATTAGAATATTTTGGAACAGTGACAGCAAGGAGAGAACATTTCCCCATACCGAGCTCTAGGCTTCCACAACAAAATCGGTACTGCTACTTGCCCCTCTCCAAGCCAGCTAGTTTAAAGGTACAACATCAGTGAACCAGCCAGAGAAATGCACTACCTTGAACATTTTAATTTCAAGTTAAAATTTTAAAGTGAAGAAACCATATTATAGCTTAGTCATTTTTAGTAAGAGAGAAAAAAGAATCTAAAATGGAACAAATTTGTTACAGATACTGATTCCTCTTTTTCAAAAATATCTAGCAGCTCAGTAATGAAAAGTGCATGTAAAGAGCTAGATGTATTCAAAGGAGGGAGTACTCTAGCGCCAGCCATGCCAGGCAGCCAGGTGCTGCACTCCACCTTTCTGGCTGGGAACTGCTAAGTTATTCCCAGAGATACCAGTACATTTTTAAGAAATCTAGTTAAATAGAGCCAGCTGTAGTAATATTGGAAACATCACATTTTCAGGGCCTTTTCAGGTCCAGGCAAAAGTTAGTTCTCAGCGCTCACCCAGATTCTATCATGTGCAGTAAAATAACCCACCAAGAAAAAGGCAAGGGTGAAATATTGCTTATGTTACTCAGAGGTTTCACACAGAGTTTCCATCGAAGCATCCCGTGCAGGAGGCAGGAGAGAGAATTTTGATCCTCCTTGAAGAGAACAATAGGAAAATCAACTCCTTTATTTAGCTCCCTCCGCTGGCCCCACTCCAGCCCCCACGCCTTAGCACCAGGCCAGTGCCTTTCCACACTTCTGGCTGCCACAGGTGCTGCCACCCACTGCTGCTCTTCCTGCTATCACTGGGGAGCATCTGGGGAGGGAGGAATGCTCTGGGCCTGTTTTCCTCAGCCATTTAGAAGGCGCCTATGTATATGAGGTTTCTCAAATGAAACATCTCTGGCTCTTTAATTAACCTGTCTGGATTTTTTTTTTTTTATTATCTGTTGATACAAGAATCTATCCAGCAGTTATAAACATCTTTATGTACTCGTATTTTAAGCAAATACTTCTTTTAATTCAGTAACGCACCCACGGTACAAGAAAAACTCTACCCAAAGCTTAACACAATACATCCCTGTCAATCTAACAATCGCAGGGAGCGTCCCTTTGAAGGGAAACAACGCTGAGTGAAAGTTCAGCTACTCCAGCCGATCAGTAACAATCTGCCCCCCCCTGCATGGCAGAATGTGACTCTGCAGCAGTAGTTGCAATCACACCTCCAAAACCCTGGAGTGCTCCAGCCTGATGTATGAGGCCTAGTACCAAATGGTAGTTTCACTTACATCTACATTCTCCAAAATTGGCTAGTAATATAACACCCCGCTTGCAAACATTTCTACAGTAAACTAGAAGGAGCTAGTCCAAGGAGGGGAAAAAACAGTGGCAATCTACAACAAGCAGTTTTCTGCAGTGCAGAAGATGGATTTATTAATTCCCAAATTGGGCTTCAAGCAATCACTATAAATTTACTAGAAAATGTGTGTTTTCCCACAATAACTACTCTGCCAAATCAAACACAGACAAAGATGAGCTAATTAATTTAGCTGAATGGAAAAATGCACCCATTATGAGTAACATTACAGTTGATACAGGAAGAGAGCAGCTACTGCTGCTCCTGTCAAGTAGTAGAGCAATTTATACTGTTCAAATGTAAGACAGAACTAAAGCGTGCAAATGCCTATGTACAGAAAGGAAGCTCCAATTGTTCTGATGACCAGGGATCACTTTTTACCGGCTTTCTACACTCTACCTAGACTAAGGGCTTCAGGCAAAGAGCACCTGGGGCTTAGAGGGAATTCAACCTTCTTTTGGGGAAAGAAGAAGATAAATGACACTTCCAATCACGTCTCATTAGGCACAGGGCCAAGTAGAGGAGGCTGGACAAGAGAGCGCATCTCTCCTCAGGATTAAGAGTCAGGTAAACATCAGCTCATGTAAGTTTTAGGCATGCTCAACCCATGGCACAGTACCGACTCCTAAGACCCCTGGCAGTCTCACAAGAGGTGTGAATTAAGCGCTACATGCAATGAGAACTTGATTTCTACTTGGATCGTCTAAATTGTACTAGGCCTTAAGCAGCAAATGATACTTGGATGAAGGGAGAAAATTGTTGAGCCAATCCCGACTTTCCTGGGTTTTGGAGAAAGAGAAATTCAGTACCACAAACACATGCCCAAGCACAGCCTTGTCCCCTTTCAAACTGTGGTGGCGACTGAAAACCTGAGGCCCTGCATACAATCCTATTCCCACTGTTCCGATTCATCTATTCTGAAATTACTGTTTAAAACCAAGACAATTCTGTCCAAAATAAAAGTCAGCTGAAACAAACACAGCTTTCTACTGCTTTTCACATGCACACCATCTAGCCTTTTAAGATCATTTAACTAGAGCAGTTCAAAATGCCACCCTAGCTTACTTGTATAACCTGGTATATAGAAAACCTCAATGCCCCAGATGCCTCCCCCTTTGCCTCTGGGGCAGAGAGGTCGATGTATCAGCAGAACCAAATACCTCAGTTCTCGGTATCTGCGAGAGCTGGAAGCAGAAGCCATGGCCACACTGCATCCTTCCCCAGGTTTCCGTTTCGTGCAGTTAACAAAATAACAGCAAGAATAACAAAGTCTTTAGGACTTCAAGAATACGAAACAAACAGCACATTGCAGAAGACAGCGTGTGACAATGGCAACAGGACCTTTTCCTTATTTTCAGTTGACAGTGCAGAAAGTATTCTCAACATACCAGGTGTGAGCAAAGGTGGCAGGAGGCCCAAGCGCACCTCACTGTGCCCACCCGCTGGGCCAGGTGCCCACAGCGCCTCTGACGAGCACCACCTGGAGCCAGCAAAAAGCAACGCTGGCACGCAGGAACACAGCCCATGGTACTCTGTCAACCAGACAAAACTCCAGTTTGTGGTCACTTCAGTTTGAAAGAACACTCTGACAAACCCTTTGTCACAGCGCATCTGTCTATGTAAAGATTTAATGTCACTTTTCCGCCCCCTCGTTTGAGAATGATCAACTTCTTCTAAAGTGCATAAATAAAGAGTCATGCAGTTGGTTTTATGAAGCACCTTGTCCCAGGATTCAATGGCAATAAATAGCACAGTATTTCAAAGAACACAAACATTACACAATAATTACATGGCTGATACCCTATAAGTATGCTGACTATTCTATTTGCATTGTTCAGAAGTGAAGAGGTTAGACTTATTTACATCCAAGTAGCTTTAATTAAGCTTTGAGATAAATGCTCTTAAAATGAAAGCTGGGATGATTATACCTCTCTCGACATTGATTTTAGCCTAGATGGCTATGTATGTAGCATGACAAAAGGCCCAAAGGCTGGAATCGCACAAACAGAAAAGCCACAAGTATGGGTCCTGCATCACTCTCCACCACATACGAAAGAAAACAAAAAATGCAGTGAAATCACGACCCTACTGAAGTCAACTGCTTAAGTGTAGTGGAGCAAGGCTGTACATTAAAGGGCGGCAGCAGTGGGGTCACACTAAGATGAACTGCACCCTGCTGCATTCACTAACAGCAGTGAATAAATGGGCTATGTTTGACTGCGAGGGCAGCAGGCTATCCCCCCCCCAACAGTGCTGTGGAACCCGCAGACTTCTTTGGGGACACTCTTGCACTTGTGAGAGCTTTAAACATCAGAGACGCACATTAGGCTGCATCCAAAGAGTGCAAGGAACATTAGCCATCTCAGAGGCTGCAGCTCCATGGCTAGTAACAGCTTCAGCTCTGCGCTTCCAAGTGGACAGTACACACAAGCAGCGGTAGGATGTAAGAGAGATGCCCTAACGTTTGCAACACTGGACTCAGATTTTCCTGCATATCCATTTGCTCCTGTCAGCACGAAGGCTTCACCTTCCCCTGACACCAAAAAGGAAAAGAGAAGCAAATGCTAGTTTCATTACATTTTTTTCCACAGGAACGGGAATCTGTGTGGGAACCTGTGCAGGCAGACAATCTCAGCATAGAGTGCTGGTACCGCAAGGGGCTCTCTCCAGTGCACTGACTTTTCCAAGTCCAAGTCAGCAAGCTCCCTACTGCAGCCAACCCCCACTGTGAAGAGGGGAACAGCACGACACCCCGTGAGTCACTGCCGCCCTGAGTCACTCCCTGGTGTTCTCAACATAAGGTGCAAGCAACTGGGAAGCAGCCTGAAACTGCACCGAGCTTGCCAACCTATATTTTGCAGAACTTAGCCTAAATGCCTCTAGCAAGAAAAGTGAAAAAAACCCTGGGCAAACTAAAGACTTTGTTAACCACAGGCAAGGCTCCCTTTAAAACAGTATGAAGTGTAAGAAGAAAGTCCATCTGCCAGATCCCCCAACAAGGCTTTTTGCTTCAACTTTTCAGTCTGTGCTTTTTTTCTCATCCAACAAGCAGAGAGGTCTGCACTGTATAGTCACCTTTTCCTCCTAACATAGCTATTCTTGGAGGACAGAATCCTCTCCCCTGTTAATGTTTATTGCAAAAAAGAGGAAAAAAACTGATCTTCAAAAAGGAACGAGAGGTTTAGAAGACAGTTTCTGCACCATTAGTTATGTGCATATCCCTTAGACACCAGTCCTCAAGGAAAAGACAAATCACAAAAGGAGAGAACTACTGCTTGCTTGATCTCAGGAGTTATCAGCTGTAATTGCAAATTACAGCTCACAGATAAATAAAAGAAAGGTGAATATTTCTTTTTTCCCCTCATTGCAAATGAAAAAAAACCCAGAACAACATTCTAAAATGTATCAAGTCTGACTGTAATAACTAATTCTTGTCATATGCAGTTACTTTGCACTCTACAAAAACTTATCTCATGGGAATGCAAAGAAAAAAAACCCAAGAACATGCTGCATCACAACTTCCTCTAATGTTAGAGAATTGCAAAGTCAGGTAAAGTTGCATGTATCTGCTCAGGAGAGACACAAAGATTTGACATTCTTGATTTAGTACATATCATTTAGAAACAAATACACCAATTTAGAATTCTGTTGTGTAGTGAAGATGAAATACTAACAACTCTGTCGGTAATTAGTACATGATAGCAATCATTTCTATACTGTACTGTAGGCAAGAGAAGCAATAAAGATTTAAAACCCCTTAAGGTTAATTTTAAGTGCTACATCATCCTAGGGAAAAAAAAACCAAACATGCAAGGCTCTCTATAATGGGGAATGAGTAAAGAAATCAGTCTTTTTCATACACATTGGGGAAGTACTTGATATAAAGAGGACTCAGTTCTTGACCGAGTTCTCTAGACATTACTCCCCGAACTAATAAATGCCAATACAAACATTCACCTCCCCACTGCAGAGCCAAGCTGCAAAGCTGCAGGCTACTACCCTGCATCACATGTTGAACTAGCTGCCATCTCCCCTTGACCCCCCACATCAGCTCACTGGATAAAACATGATGACATTTCATATTTGTGCAGAGCCCACACCCCAAACACCAGTGATGCTTAACTATCCACCCCCACAGCCTCATCCCTTCAAGGTTTTTTTTTTAAGGGGTACAGAAGTCCTTGTGTGGTGTCATAGACAACTTCAGTTTTGCCCCAATTATTCAGAATTATCCTAGTAGAATTATTTTTAAGATTGTATTGCCAGCCAGTTGGAACAGGCTCACCATTTTAGCTAGGCAAGAGCTGTACATAAGTTTAAAGAGTTTGATCTAGTGAGATGTTCAGCACCCCCAGTTTTCACTGACTTAAACAGGATGTACAGATTCTCCATACTTGAAAGGAGTGTCCCCAACTGAGACTTGTACAGAGCATGCAACTGCCTTTGATTATCACAGAGGGAGACATAAAGAGAGATTTCCTCTTCTTTTACTTGCAAATCTTGAGAGTCTTTCAAAGGGCCTGAAAAGTACATTTCAGCAATAAACCTCAAACCAATCTTATCCTGTGAATGTGATGCAACAAATGTCTTGGGTACAAGCAAGTCATTCAGATCAGTCATATGAAATTAAAGCAGCAAGAAAACAGCCTCTCAGCTAGCAATTCCAAAGGCCAGATTCTGTTAATATTTAGTCATCAGAAGTTCTGTACCAGCGTATTTGCTAAATTGGATTTAACTTTCAATAGTGCCACAGTGAAGGCAAATTTAAACATACTTCAATTTGTAAAGCAACTTTTTTTTAAACCTATGGCAAGATATTTTTCCATAGGCAGTCGTTTACTGGCGAAAAACACAGAGTAATTACTAACGTGCTGGCAGGTTGGTGCTAAGATACATGACATGGTCAGGCCTGACAGACTCAGAAAAGCTCACCCGCAGTAAGCAGTACTGCATAAATCCCTGGACAGACGGCCTCCGAGCAGCCTAGCTCTGCCGAGTCCGGAGCGTGGAGATTGCTGCAAGTAAAACACACTCCATTCAGCGCTACAGCCAGGCAGCGAGGGAAATTCTGCTTATCTGCCCAACTGCAGTTTCGGTAGTCAGAAAAAAAATACAGTAAGATCCAAAAATCATGTGCACTAATAAGGAAACCAATAAGTCTATTTCCTTAAATAGGTATTTTTAAATGACTGAATTTTCATTCAGAAACAGTGTCAGTCGGAAAACTAGTTACACTGCCAATGATCCAAGCACAGACCCCCAAAGTGAAACAACTGTCCTTACAACCAAGTAACAACTGATGATACTCATCTGGTCTATCCTCCACAAAACTGCAACAGATTCAACTTCGTTGATGTCCACACAGCAAAAGTCAGGATTAGTAGCTCAAATTGTACTCTAACAGTAAATACACCTGGGTAGAAAAAGGTTAGAAAATTTACATCTACTTTCCCACCAGCCTCTACTTAGAAATGTCCACATGAAGGATAGTAAAACTATTGCTAGGTTCATTTTCACACTTTATAAACTCATCAGTAGACCGAACCCTTCTGTCTGGGCCTGGTAATAAATAGTACAAGACAAGCACTTCAGCTCTCACCAACATCAGGACTGATTCACCCCTGTCTCTCTACAAAGCAGGTACCAAAAAATGGTAAAATACCACACTTTTGAATCTAGCTCCCTGTCTTGGTCTCACCTCCATTTAGGTACTGGCATGACAACTGAATCCACGTTTCTACTGCAGCGAAGAGTATTTGCTTACCAATTCATAGCACTTAGTACTATTCTCCTTGAAGTCAACCTTGAAGCTTCTGCCAGTGAAGACTCCTGCAGGAGTAAGATCCATACCAATGAATATGCTGGCAAAATTATCTGATTCCTTTGCAAACTTTTACTGGTAAGCATGTAAAGTTGCACTCTCCCTTAAAGCTATGAGCCAGTTAACTGGCCTGCATATAATAAAAACTAAGAATGCAAGGCTTCCTGAATCCTCCACACAGACTCGCAACAGTCGATAAATAGTTTTTAAAAGCCCATCAATCTACAAAATACTTACTCAGTCATTATGTACTCTGATGCTTCACCACTGCCTATTTTCTTAGAAATAGATAGGAAAAAACCCTCTTTCCTCCCTGCTTTAAACCAGAAAGTTACATTTCTTATCACACAGTCTGTTTGAGCACATGTCCAGCCTCTTCATTGGACTAGTCTGTTTTCCAGCTCTTTAAGGGTACTAGCGCAGCTACCGATGTGCTGACAGCTGGCCAAAATCTTTACTCATTCCAACCTTTATATAGTCTGGAAGCCTGAGGACTTTTCGAAATGAAAGAAAGCACGTTTGCCAGAACATTATGGTGCATGAAAAATACTACATCTCGCAAATTAATTTCACATGGTATCAATTTGGGCTACCTGAACAGCAACAGGAAAAGAATTAAGACTCTTCTTTTTCACTTAAAAAAAAAAAAAAAACAACAAAACAAACCAACAACCCAATATGGTAATCCACAACATCTCATATTCTCCTGCAGACCATAATTTTCTGCACTTTAACTTCAGAACTGTAAAAGATCAGAAGCACCAAAAGATGCCATTACAGTACCGAGAATAAATAAAATATTCAATTCACCTACATGTTTTACATTTTTCCCTTGTACCTTTGAGCTTATATAAAACTGCATTCCCTATGCTACTGGTCTACTTCTCTCAAATCACAATATTAGACTGCGGATCTATTATTTAATTGCAGTCAGTGGTCACTTTAAGACAAATGACAACACATTTCCTCCAGCTGAACCCTGTCCAGCAAATTAAAGAAAGGATAAGAAATCAAGAAAGTTTTTCAATGCACTAGAAAATTAAACAGTGTGAAACACGAATTAACACCCTCTGATTTTTTTTTTCATTTGTGTACTTTCCTTCTTTTATTTTGTTTTTAATTTGTTTATTTGATTTCATGGTTCTAACAGGCTTTTGAGGGATATGCTGAAAAACTCTTATCAGAATACGCAGAATTCTAAGGGACTGCTAAAATATCCATGTAGTTCACACTTAAAAAAATGCATTTCCTTTTGTTACAGATGCAAGTATCTGAATCAACCCAATTACATTTTCTTGCCAAATACATTCAGCATGGCTAATGATTAATGAATATAAGTGCTTTTCTTTTTATTCACATAGGCTTCTCTCCAAGAAGAAAAGGAAGCCTAGTAATTGAAAATTACTGTGCCTCAATACTGTGCTGCTACCGGTGAGTATTACCTACTGCTTTTACAAAGTGGGGGAAAAAAAAAGGAAGTAGCCTCTAGCTGAAGCAGGATTCAATCTTCTTTTTCCAAGTAATTGTTGTTTTTAAAAAGAGAAACTCTTTACCTACAAAATCCATGAAAATATTTTAAAAGGTACAGATTTAGTATTGTAATGAGGGCATTAAGTTCAAATGTCAACAGTAATACTCTTTAGATTACTATGAAAGAATATCGTATTTAAATAAGATTTTAGGTTTTGGTTTTTTTTTTTTTTTTTAAAAAAAACAACTATGACTTTAAAAACGCTGCAATGCAAAGTTCTACTGTGGACCTCATTTTATTAGGAACAGGGCAGACTGAAAGCGTACTTCTAAACTTTTGATTTCTCATCGAAAACTTCGTTTGACTCTCCTCGGTCTGACATCGCCCCTCATTAGGGACTCGGATGGGCAAAGAGAGAAAACTTCAGTTTTTTTTAAAAAAAAAAAATCACGAAGTAGCTCCTTTTTCCTTTTATTCCAAAACCTTTTAAAAATGAGCAGCTATTCTTAAGATGGCATTTTAGCCCCATCAGCTACCTACAGGATGCTGCACGTTCTTTCGTCCTCTTGCTAGAGACAGATTTTACAGTACATATTTTCTACAAGGGTTTGTGGAAAGATCAGACAGCTCGTCTCCGCTTTATGCGACTCCAACCGCGTTAATCATAACCTCTCCCTCCGAAAAGCCGTATTGGCAGATAAGCTATCTCTTAACCCTCTAACTTGTACGCGACAGTGTAAAGTGCAGCGGCTCCGCGGGGTGACCGCTCCGCGGCGCGGCCGCCTGCACCAAAACACCGCGGCAGCGCAGCGGCGGCACTCCCGGGCGCTGCCCGGCGCCCGCGGGAAGGACTGAGCCGCCCCATCCCTCCGAACGCTCCTAAAAATCTCCCCCTACTCCAGGGGCCGCCCGGCCGGGTCCCCGCACCGGCGGCGGCTGGCGGGACAGGCACCGGCAGCGCCGCCCCCCGGCCCGGGGCTCCG
>VYZW01008365.1:0-22558 GCA_013401315.1 Balaeniceps rex
AATAAGGCTCAGGGAAGCCACTCACTCAGTATTTCTCATAAGGAAAAGGTAGCTCTGACCTGGTAGAATAAAAATTACTGAGAAGGAGCAGGAGGAAGAAAGCCCACACAGCCCACGTTCTCTGCAAGCAAGGAAATGAGATTTGATTTATTCCGTGATTCTGAGGTGTGTTCAATTCCAGCTTGAATTTCTACTGCATAAATTCAGCTTGGCTGAGCAACGTCCCCATTAGAGACTGTCCAAAGCAATATAAGGTGATGCACACAATGATCTTTGAAGCTGAAGGTTCAAAGCCTTAGTGAGGTGGAGTTTTTTTACCATATTTTTGCATATGCAACCCACAAACCTGTGTCTTCCAAGACATTAGAGGAAGACAATATAAAAAAGCAATTAGATACTGTGCATACACAGCTCCTTATTGTTGCCAATTAATCAATTTATTTATTTAGCTCACTGGTTAAATTTCCTCTTACTACACAGCGAAGAACAACTCTGGGTCTATGTTTTCCATGATCCAAAGGGATTAGATGACAAGCAGAAGTCACTCACTAAAAGGACTTAAGGGCTTCAGTTCAGGGATTAATAACTCAGCTGCTTTTTCTCCAGATTTTAAAACCACTAATTTGTACTGCATCAGCTGGTAGTTTTATTTGCACAACTATTTTTGTTTTAACGGGAATCTTAAACTCTGCTCCTCCCAAAATGCTGCTGCATTGCCCTCCTGATATTATTCTCACATCTGAATTTTTGACTGTATTTAAAGAGGATTTCATGCTTGCTTAGCACATTTCTTAAGAAACTGCACCTTATACTTAATACACACAAGTTCAAGTTCTGCTTGACCTTTCCTGACTAACCAGGCATATCAGCTGAGCAGTTCCCTCAGGAATTCAAAACCACTAGAAGGCAGCTTGGGTGGAAGCTTTGGACCAGGTCTCTGCATCTCCAACTCAGTCTCACATTTCAGAGAAGCTCTACAAAATCTGGAGTTTGCATGCATTTGACCGCATAGTAACCCACTTTTAAGGTGGGATAAACCATAGGGGTCCATGCTCACCCTGGGTTAACACATAATAACCTGGTACCTCACTTATGCTGCTGAGAAACCAAGTGACAGAAGTTGAAGGGGGCCACATCTCTGCGTTACTCTGCAGAGACTCTGATCTTACAGTTCTGAGAACCATTCACAAGAGGGATTTTCAGTGAAACAGTGCTATAATTTAACCCCAATGCTTCTGCCACCTTGGGCTGTATGAATAACACCCAAAAGCAAGTCTGCAGGTTGAAAAATTCAGGTACTTTAAAGTTTTGGGGTTTGTTGTAAATCTACAGTAGCCTGAGCTGGCCTGACTCAGGAAAGACTCAGTTCCTTCCATATGCCTTTTTAAGGACTGACTTGTGACTCTGCCTAGAGCTTTTGTCTGGTGCATTTTTATAAACGGTAGTAAGTAGAGCTGTTCACTTGGTTTACTGCTTCTAGATGACAACTGCCAGCTACAATCAACTCGGAACAGGAGAGCAGAGCTAGCAGCAGCCACAGGATGCATCATAGCGGCAAGGAAGGGTTATACGTTAGGAAAGCTGCCATCGTTCTTCCTTCTCAAACACGTCAAGGGCACTAATAAACAGGGTATCCAAGGCACACAAAGGCTATGAAGAAAGATGCCCCTAGTGCCCTGTTAAGGCCCAATCCCAAGATGACTACTGAGGCTTTAGGAGACTGCTGAACTCTCCCAGTCATGGGTCTCCAAAACTGTCAGATATTCAGGAAGAATTCAAAGATCAGAAGAGCTGCAGAACTGAGAAAAGCAGACAGGAAATAAAGTGACCTACTTTATATTCTGCTATCACATGTTGAAAGAGACAGGCTCGTAAAATGCCAGAAGAGGCACATGTAAAGGAATCCTCTGAAACGCGCGTGCTATCAGCTGCGTGATGGCACACAGCCCCCCATGGAAGAAACAAGGGCAGGGAAAAACCCAGGTCAAATAATGTGCCAGAACAACAATTCAATACCCAGAGAGAAGGGAACAAACAGTAGGAGTTATACAGAGTGAGAGAAGCCTGCGATCTGCAATGCCACTTGCCATTATCCTAGCAGGCATTAAAGCCTCTGCCAGGAAGTGGCACTTCGCATCAGCATGATCTGATCGCCTTTTCCAAGAGCAAGTGACAGAGGAGAGGTGTGATCTTAAATATTTTGTACATATTTCTGCAGCATCTGTTCTTGACTTACTATCAAGAGGCAGGGCAGAAAAATCTGCAGCCATCTCTGAGCACCTGGGTACAACTATGCAAGACTACTGGATACAGAGTTAACACTCCCGAGTCTGGATTCACCTTTTAAACCACAACCCCATTGAGAGCTGGAAAATAAGGCACTTTTTTGTGAGAGTACAGGCAGGTGATATTTCTTCCCTTTTTTTAAAGGGAAATGCTATCAAAATAAAATCCTCCCACTCCCCAGATTTGACTTCTGAAATTTTTGCACTTTTGCTTTTTATACAAAGATCAGGATCACACCAACTGGCCATTTTTCTTCAAGCATCTTAACCTGACCTTTTCCAAACATCACAGAAAAAGCTCTCCCTGACATACGTAAGCTGAGGTTACACTGAGTTATGATCTCATGTACAAAAAGCATGGCAGCTTCAATTCAGGTCTCCCAACAGAACAGTTGCCTCCATCTTCAAACTATGCTTCGCTCAAGTGAAGGGTTTCTGGGTGAGGATCAGGGACCAGACTATGTCTCAAGCTAACAATGTAGCTGAGACAAGACCACAAGTTTCTGGTTCAACTAAACAACTGACTTCCTGATGAGCAATTAGGACAGGAGTGGTCAGTGGCCCCAGTACAGCAACCGACTTCTTTATGCCGAGATGTTTACTACGACATTAACTGCCCAGCCCTAGCATCACTAAGTCCTAGTTCTGAAACGTCAACATATTAAATAATGACAGATGCACTTTAGGACTCGAGCAGTCCTGGAATATTATCCCTCTGGGCACTACTGAGGGTGGAAAGCTCAGCAGGAACTGGATGATGTGGGAAACTGTCATCAGCTGAAGAAATTAAGTTCAGATCATATTAGTATTCTCCCCTGCAAAAAGTGTGTCATGCTCAGGTGTCTGCGAAGAAGGCTGAGATGAGGCATTAAGTAGCTTTCTTTTTATTCTTCTGAGAAGGGGAGTTTAGCCCAGCAACAGACCTAAGTTTCCTTTCTATGCCTACAAAGCGACTTGTAGATGGTACTGTAATTAAATAGGTCCATCACTTAAAATAGAAAAGCACATCTTTATAGCTGAAGTGAGAAATAAGACTCTGTAGTGAGATGCTTCCATCAAGCCGTTGGTTTTCAGGAGCATTAACAACAGGGTAGAAAATTCCCAGCAAAGCAGCCTGGATGCAAAAACCAAAACGACAGTCAGGAAGTCTAAGTTCCAGCATGACTACCTTGGCTCCTTCACAAATCCACACTTCTGTTTCCATCAGTTGGAAGATTGCTCCTGTCCTAGTGTTTCAAGATGTTCAACAAAAAGAGTACTTCTTGCAAGCAAAACGCAGCCTTAAAAAGTCTATACTGTAGCTCACAGCTACCTTTTTGAAGAAATGGAAGGGACAAAACACCCCTGCAGATACCGTCATGTGAAGCTCCATCTAGATCCATATTCTGTGTTACATCCTGTTACATAAAATCAGGGATAAACCTTAGGGTGACGGGAAGAGGTAACATTTCATGCAAGTTGGACAGATGCCTGACTCCAGCAAACCACCAGTATGACACAGCTGAGCAAAGGCTAGTATCTAGGTTTGGGGAGGAGTATATGTATTTCTAGTGCAGAAGAGGACTGGAAAGGGAGACTCGGTCTTTAGCCAGCTGAGCACACTCTTCCTTTAAACACTCGGAAGAAGAACCGCTGGCAGAATGAGAGACATCTCAGGGTAGGCTCTGTGTGACCTCTATATTCATGCATGGATTGATTCACCCTGGGTTTGGAACATTAATTTTCACAAAACTAGGAGAAGGCTGCAAAGGACAATGCAATGCCTAAGTGAAAAGACTGGTACCTTGCAGGAAGAGCAATGCTTTGATTCCCAGATGTTGCTGAAGAAATATAACCAGAGAGGAGTTGATAGCAGTGCCCAGAGAAACAAATTCTCACACTATCACCATGATACTATTATTTCTGGCTTTCCACTGTGTTAAACACGCTCATGGGGCTCCAGGGCAGCTCAGTTTGGTCTGCAAAAGACAGTACAGACCTTCCCAAAGCCAAAGCACCCCAAGAACAGTTAGCTAGCCATATCATGCCAGCTACCCAATGCTAAATCTCGTTGCCAGAAAGATGCCGTGTCCTTCTCTGTCACCACATTTCACTGCAAGCAGCTGTCATTGCCTCAGAGATGCAATTGGTCCATTAGTGGGATAGGAGCTCACTCATGCTATCGCAAGTGCGAGAAGCACTCAAAAGAACTTCTCCACCTCTACAGCTTCTATGTAGGACCCCAACCCAGCATTTTCTGAGAAGTCAGGAAGTCTAAGAGTAAGATTTCAACAGCATTCAGTGTCTGCTTTTACATCCAACTCAAAACCAAAGGCAGTCTGCTGAATTACAACTGCTGAGGAAAATACGCTTGGGAAACAAAGATGGGTTTTGTGCACAGATAAGCCTTAAGTGCAGTATTTCATTAGTGAGGTTCTGCACACAGTAAGATTTAGTGGCAAAGTTTCCAACTAGGAAGCTAAGGCTTATGGCAGGGGCTACTGGAAACAACATTATTAGATGTCAGTCTGCAAGAAACTACCCCCCGTTATCCAAATGTTAAGGATATACCAGTGGATTTTCCATACTTATTCTCTTACTGCCAGAGGTCATCCTAACTAACCTGTGTTTTCATGGAAGAGAAAAGCTTCTTAGTTTACAACTAACATTGATGCAACTGTGACATACCAGTCAACATTGATGTAAGTGACGGTTCCTGGGTCACAGCAGCTTATTTCAGAAATCCTAGGTACTTTCAGACAATGGTCCAGGCCAATTCATCAGCTTCTTGTCTGGGAGGCTGGAATATATTTCCCTGTTAGCAATTCTTGCTGTCAAGCATTTATTGATAGAGAACATAAGTCCATGGTTTGGAAAACGTGAACGAGGAACTCCTACAAACAGGTGCTCAGGTGAAAGCAAACACGGGGCTATGAATCAATATCCTTGCACAGGCCTACACTCATGCCAGCTATGAGGCAGACGCTGCTGCTGAAACAGCATGTGCTGCTAGCAATACTTAGCTCCCCAGGAGCTTATTTGTGCCTTAACTGAGCCACGGGGGAGTCCAAGCGCCCTCCGACTAAGGCAGTGGAATTGATTTATAGCCCCTGGCACTTGGCCGATGCAGAACCACCCTCCCCAGTTCCATCTCTCTGGACATCCATCCCCACCGCTTGCTGTCTTTGAATGACACATCTTAGCTCCCTGAGCAATCCCACTGCCTGCCTCAGATCTCCCATGAAGACAGGAAGAGTGACACTCATCAGAGATGCCACCTTCTTCGCTATTAAAAGGTTTGCCTTTGAGCTCCCTACTGCAGACAAGAAATTTTAACTTACTGTCTTAACATCCGAATGCAAAGTGTTAGCCAAAAAACCAAATCTTCCAGCTGAGTGGAGCTTTGTTCAGGTGCGGCACCTTTTGGCTCAGCAGCATTTACTCTCCCACTCTGGGAGGCATGGAGACTGCAAAGCTCAATTTGCTTCCCACTTTGAAATCAGAGCGATGACCCAATTTGTCACTTTTGGGAAACAGCTGCAGCTCCAGATAGAGGATCCAGAGGAGAGGGGCAGAAAAACATCATCTGTTACAGCAGGATACTACCAGAGAAGGAAGAGTAGCAGTCTCTGAAGGCAGGAGTTTTATCCTAAAGAAGCCCCAGAACGAGCACGGCTGGCAGTCACCGCGAAGTCTTTTGTGAGAGGAGGATCTGACTCCAGGAACAGTTACTCACAGCCACATCGCCATCTGTAACTGGCACAGCAGGCCTGTCTGCTTTTAGGACTCCCAAGCAGAGCGATGACTGAGTGTAAGGAAGCTTAGGGTGGAGCTCAGGACTAGAGCAACAAAGTATAATGTTATAAATCCAGCTTTACAGAGAACGATGAAAGAAGTTTGCACGGTATCTATATGTGTTATGCACCTGGCAACAGCCAGCATCTATTGTTCCTGTTTCACAAGGGATTAAAAAACCTTCTCAATCTGAAGTTTTACAAAATGCAAATTGAATTGCGCATTTGCACAAGCCAGCCGTTGACAGCTCCTCCTTGAATGGTAGATGTGCAAAGTTGTAATTTAATCTTTATAAATGCAGACTGTTTTGATCATTCTGTTGCAATCCTCTGTGGAGCTTTCCCAGCCCTACACAGGCGCTTAGCAGTGATGGCAATCCGTAACATTGCTTTGCCTTCCCCAGCAGATCACACAGCACTTCAAGCGCTGCCTGACTCCCCAAGGGCTCCACACCAGCTGCCCTCTCGCTTGCGAGGACACAGGGCTCAAGGTTTGCTCAAGGCAGCACAGCAACAGCTAGGAAGGAGTTCAGACCCCAGCCTGCAGCCCCTTCTTTTAGCTACCCACAGCCCCTTTTCCAGGTTTAGTTAAGTACCACATATAAAACAGATCTACCAGCCATCCGGGATGTGTTTTGTGAAAAACACTCACCGGGGGTGAGGACAAGCACTGGAACTAGAGCAACATCGGCTTGTCTCCACAGCATGGACTGGGAGCCTATTACGAAGTTAAGCCTCTGGCTCCTGCTCAGCACACTGCCAGTTGTGAGTCAGGCTAGGCTCGTAACTCACATCCGAGTGCTGCCTCTGTAGCCTCAGCACAGAAATTTACCTAGCTCCAGGAGACTTCACCCTGTTGCAGCCAGCAGCAATTAGCAGCTCTGGAAGGCAGCTCTTCCCAAACAAGTCCCCAGCATTCAGTGGTCACCTACCCTACAGCAGTTTTCAGGCCCTTATCAGTCCCTGTGGTACTAGCGACAGCCAGGCAAGGATACGAAAATAGCAGTGAGAATTGAAGGCAAGCCTTGCTTTGAAGTTTAATGGACTTATTTTGTTACCAGTTTGTACTCTGAGGCAGTCCCTAATCTGCCCAAGAGGACAGCTCACAGAAGTGGTAGGAAGCAAGACATGCCTTAGCATTTGCAATGCACAGAGGGTGGCGGAAAGATTCCTCTGCTCCAGGAGCAGTCAAGGTGATCCAGGGCCACGCTGCCTCCGACAGGCACAGAGCAGCTGCGCGGGATGCCAGGACATCTTTGTGTCGAGCTCGAAGGGAATTGAAGGGTTTTTCCCATTTCTTAATGGGATTTCTGGGACTGAATTAGGAACAGGGTTACATCTCTCCAGCAGTAGGTGTTTTCAAAAACAAAGTCCTTCTTTTGTCCCTCTAACGGCCTAGCACACGTTGTCCCCCCCTCCAGTGACACACAGTTTATTGCGTTCTGCATGTTAATAGAATACACTACACAGCACAAAGTCACTGCTCCAAAGCTCACCTCCAGCTTCAAATCTCCTTGCAGCAAAGCTGATCAGTCCTTGAAGCCTCTTCAGACCCATTCAGTCTGGCACGCTGCATAAAGCAGTCTGAGGCATTAGTAAATTGCACGGATATTTCTCTGGTAAACAAAAAAAAAAAAAAAAAAAAAAAAAAAAAAAGAGAGAGAGAGAGAAAGATATCCAAACCAGAGAACCCCCCCATAAGCTAGGCAAACCAGCAATTTGCCAACTCCAGAAGACTTTCTATATAGACCCTTTTAAACCTGGGATTCCAATTTCACCTGGTGTAGCTCAGCTCCTTCTATTTAAACAATAAAATTTGTTTCAGGCCATTAATCATGAGTAGGTGTCTGTAATGAGACCATGAAACCCAACATCCCTGCCTCATTTGCAAAGATGTGATGACTTTAAATTAGGGCTTTGCCTTGGTGACCCCTTAGCTGGAGTTTCACATTCCTACTACTGCGTGCAACGTGGCACTAGGAAGCTTGATACTTTCGACCCCAAAGCTCACTGCTTTTCAGAAGCGAAGTAGCATTATGCCAAAACCATTTTAAAGTATTTCTGGAGCCCTCACAACATGTTAAATTAATGTAAGAGATTAGGGGGATTTATTGTAGTAGTACCTAGCACTGATGGTACTCGGCATTTTAAAAATATCAAACGCACACATGCCAACAGACTTTTAACTCTTAACACCACTGCCAGCAGTGCTAAAAAAGAACAAAGCGTTTTGTATCTAACAGTGGTTTTGCTGCTTGTTTCAGAAGCCAGAACAAGTCGAATAAACCATGACATCAATGGCTCAGAGTTAGAATACTTCAGGGCATCTAAAACCAACCGCATCCTTTCGTGGCTTTCTGTGCAGTTCACTGGTGGAGCCTCCCTGAGCTGCACTTTGGATTAGCCCCTCGAAGCTCCACGAGGTATCAAAAGGCCATGTGGATTGGGGGGGGAGCACAGGGGAAGCATTCAACATTTGGAGTATGACCTCAAGGAAAGGGAGATGGCTTTGTGAGATTGCCTGACCAAACTGGACTGCGGTTACCTGAGTTATAAAGGTATTACCATGTGGAACAACCCGAGTATTAGCTAATTTGTCACAATTTCAAAAGCGATACAGTTGTCCTGGTTTTCCATCACAATCTGTTCCGGCTCCCAGCACTTTCCATCTGCAGTTACCAGACTAATACACACAGTACAGGTGTTCACAACAGTCTTTCACACTGAACTTTACACCACCTCCAAACCGGAGGTACCTAGTGTCCCTGCTGTGGCTCGGAAGAAAGAGGGGCTTCTATTAAAAAAAAGCACATAGATGTTCCTGACTAGCAAGCATCATCAGTCCTATGTGTCTGCCATCTCAATTTTAAGACTCTTAGAGTGGAAATCATAGCGAGGAACATGTGCCAAAGAGAAAATGAGATCTTAGTGAGCAATTTTGCTAGCTAAATCTCCAGCAAATGGGCACAAGGCTTGCTTGGCATGCAAGGCACCACAAGACATTCCTGCTCTGAAGAGAGTTCACCAAAAGAAGTATTGGGTTCCTCTCACTTTAGCCTCTCTAGAATAATTGTGCTACATCACCATCAGGCAGAGAGCTGCCTTCTTACACACAGCTCTTCTTTCACATCCAGAAAACGCAGATGTGAGACCCCATCCAGATCACTCACGCCCTGTGTTGTCAGTCTTTATGTTTGTCTGCATTGGCCCTTCTGGAGCCACTCTTGTGTTGCTGTTTTCTCACTGCTTTGACCCTGTTTTCTGCAACTGCTTCTGCTGGAAAACACGTTGGGAGCTTCTCAGATCAGATATAGCACAGAGAAAGTCTACTGCCTCCAATGTATAAAGTACAAGGCAGTCCAGTCATCTGGAGAGTACAGATAAGCCTATGAATTCATTTCACAGAAGGCTATTTTGCCCTTTGACTTGAGAAGGGACCCAAACATCTTTGAAGACATGGGAATAATCACTTGCACAGAAGAGCTAAAACTACATTGGCAGTTAATGGCCAACCCTATCTTTTTGACTGTGCAGCATCTTTCAATTCCTTAAAGGACATGCAGGCAGGAGCCAAACGTGTTGAGAGGGAGAATACCGCAAAAACACAAATTAACACCGAAGTCAGGTTTAACAAATTAGCAAGTGAGGGAAGACGCCAATAACTGGCTAAGACATTTCCTGTTTCATGGTGAGGAACTACAGCAAGGTCAAAATAGCTAACGACTAGGAAGGATTATGAGTTTGCTTTGGCAAGTAGACTCTTTGCAGAATGGCACTGGCAAGGATCACGCGGTGTTGATAGACTGAGGTGGCTCATGGTCAAATCCCTGGTGTTTGCTCACCCCAGGGAATCTCCCACTCTTTGCTCAAGAGAATATGGATAAGAAAAAGGTCTCTTCCCAGTGTTTCTGATCTGAACACTGGATAAACCCCACAACAGTCAGCAAAGCTGTACCATGAAGTCTTGCAAATATACCTGCCTAGAGCACAGATCTGTACATTCAAGCTATGCTTCCTGGCGATCTGTAGGGGGCTGAAGATGTACAGTGGTATTAACAGCCTAGCCTTAAAACAATCCCATGTCCATCACATTAAAGGGCCTACAAATCCCCTCAGCATGTAATAATGTTAACATTAGTGCTTATAAATAAAAAAGGAGAAAGCACTGAAATGACAGACTGAGAATGGTAATAAACAGACAATAGTGATTAAGAAGGTAATAAAGCCTTCAACAGGATTAGGAAAATAAAAAGATAGAGCAAAATCTCTTTCAGCTGATTACTTAGCTACTTTTAAGGATATTACAAATACAAAAATTAAAAATAAATAAATTCATTTAAAAAATCTACCACATGAACAGGGTGCCAGAACAGTCAGGGAGCAGCACAGCAAGTTTGACACAGGCTCAAGTAAGAGTCTGCAAGCTGAGTAGGTTCAAGTGAACTGGAAGCAACTCGGAGCAGCTGGAAATTCCCCTTCATATAGAGCTGTGTCAAAGCCATGCCTGCCTGATTAATAGGAGATTCTGAGATACCACAGAGGAGTATGAGCAGCTGTATGAGAATGAAGCTAGGAAAGCTTCATTAAAAGAAAAGTTTGATCCTCAAAATTGTAAAAGTAAATGTTCCCAGTAAAGAAATACCAGTCTCCTGAAACTATTGAAATAACTCAAAGGAGAGAATGACCAGTCCCAAATGTAGTATCTGTGTGCGGATACACAAGTTAAATGTCAGCATTAAATATTTCAATGTGGTACACTTCAAAAAACAGGGCTAGAAAGGAAGGTGGATTTTGTGTAGAAAATATTTATGGAGAGAAGAAAGAAAGGAAATTAATTGAACGCACATGTAAAAGGTACAGCTGGAAGGGAAAAAAAAAAGAGAGAGACTGCAGCAGCCAAAAGGCAAGCTTGACCCCCCACCCCATGCTGAACAGCTAACACAGAATGAAAACAACAAATTCTGTTACCCTACAAAAGCCAGACCCTGGCCTTGATCTCGGCCATCTACCATTACCTCACATGTACTTACCATGTGGGATGGCTACTGATGGAGGGGAAACCACAGACCTGAGCTCAGTGGCTAATTGAAAGTGGAGGCAAGAAGTCTCCATCCCTCTCCTCCTTGTGCAGTAAATTGCAGAGCGCTGACTAAACACCCTCACTGAGACCACACAGTCCCTCAGCACAGTGACATCGCCTTTATGTCTCTGCAGTTCACTAAGGCCTATTATTGCTTTGCTTTGTTTGATGTTCTCCCTATGTCGAGAGAAAGCATGAAGGGAGAAAAGAAAAAAGAGAAATCTAACTGTCTTCCAGCTTCCTAATCATCTTCCTCAAAATGCTCCATGCATCAGCACTGATTTCATTATCTGCCTGCTGCTAGAGATTTTATTTAAAGAATAACATACAAGGAAGAAAGAATTTAACCTGACCTCCCTGAACTGCTGGGGGATGAATACTACACAGAACTGACAGTGAAAAGCTTGTTTCCTTTCTCAGACTAACCTAAACACTATGCAAAATTCCCCTCTATCCAAGCCCCCAGTTTTAAATTGGGCTATCAAATGCTTTTCTTTTTTAGGGGCCTGGGTTGAGGCAATCAGTGTATCATCAGTGAATAAGGATTGATAACATGAGCCATCACAAAGCATAGCTGTGGGTACAGTGACTCTCAGAGGCAGAATAATACAGAAGAATTGAGTAAATTAAAACCAGTGTTCTTCTAGCCAGCTATATCAAGACTAGAATAAAAAGTAGGGTCCACATTTTTTTCCCCACTGCATCAGTACAGCATTCAACCTGAGACTTTGGGGTGTTACATATTACAGATTAAGCAGGATAATAAATGAAAAGGTTAGTGGGAAGAATAGAAGGGTATCATTGAGTAATGATTAAAAGTATCACGGACAGAAAGAGAAATGAATTGCAGAGCAAGATACAGTCAGGACCTTTTAACAGGTACAAGCATGGGATCCCATCCAGTGGAAGGAGCAATCCAAGGTGACTCAAATGAGGTCGGTCCTAGACTGCGTAAAGAATTTCTCCTCCTCCGGAAGGTCCAGAGGTGCTGATGCAGCTGTGTCGGGGATGATCCCCCCAGCTTGCATGGCAGCTTTGTGTTTTGTTCACCACAGGCTCCTGCAGAGTCATTTACCTCTCCAAGAGTGATTAACATATAATCACAATATTTTATTTTGGGAAATAGGCCATCTCTTCCCTTCCTGAGACCACACACAGTAGCCTATTTTCAAAAAGCCACATTTACACATTTATGCAATACAAGCAGGACACGAAGAGAGCAAACCAGGCCAAATTAAGGAAGGGAAACCCTCTTTATTAAAAATCTTCTCTTTTCAAAATCTAAAACAACTGAATTCAATTACCCTAGAAAAAAACAACCAACTGTTGCCCGAGTTCTAATTCCCTGATATCACAGAAAATCAAGCTATGGCCAACAGTTCTCCGATAACTAAATTCGCTGCCAAAAACTTCCTGCCCCATTCTGAACACCAGCATCCTCACAGTCTCCAACCACACTGGCTGACAATGCCGCATATTTTCATCGTTCATACCCATCCTTCTGCATTTGCTGGACCAAGAGGCGTGCATGTGACGGTAAAATTGGGTAAAGCAAGCCTTGTTTCTCTTTCTCTCGTCCACATCTGAACAAGGAACACGAGAATCCCGCCTTCACCCCTCATATTGCTGCAACATCATCAGTCCCAGTGAGCACAAGGTACTGCTAAACACCAGAGGTCAACATGAGAAAAGGTCATCGCACGCCTGGCTTACCTGATCCTCGGAGAGCTGTGATATGTGATTCACCGCAGCATAAGACTCTATCTTCGGGTTGAAGTGATTGATGATGGCTCTGAAACAAAGGAGGGAAATTTTCAGAGGTCTCAGGAACAGCTTAGGGATGCAGCAAGAATTCCCCACCAGCCTGAGTCAGTGCACATGGAGCCACGGTCCTGCAAGAAGTAGTTCCTCCCTCACCGCACTGTATCGCTTGCTCTGCCGAAGGCACGCTCCCTGCTGAGAGGCCAATGCAGATTCAGTCACAGGCTCATCGGAAACTGTGAGCACAGGCACTGCCCTACGCATAGGTGCATTTGTCCCAGCAGATACGGGTCTGTGCTCGCCGCTCTGGCAGAGGGAATTGCTGCCTTGCTGCAAGCAGGCTGCACGTTGCTCGGGGTTCCAGCAGAGACACAGCAATCCTGGCCACCACTGCCCCATCCTTGCTCAAGAACTGTATCTCCTCATCCCTTCCAAAATCAGTATCGCCTGACATTTTGCTCTATGGAGCTTTGTTGCCTGATGTGTTGAAGCTGATGGTTTATTGCTTTAGATCTCCACTATGTTTAAAATGTTGTAGTTGGCTCTTACTTGTAGTCATGCATCACTGCAGCCACTACTTTGACTTCTTCCTGTAATGACTTCAGTCCTCAGCCCCAATTTAGATTGTTAGAGAGAGCTTATACCAGTGTCCCAAACATGGCAGCAGAAACACTGATCACTCCTACTTCTCTGCTTCATTTCTTTCACTGCCTGCACCACATACTCCCCTTCCCTTCTAGGTGGATCTAGAGGCAGGTGTGAGAAATCTAAAATTGAAAGTAAAATAACAATTGGGGGGGGGGATCTAACTGCAGCTGGAATATTTCCTCAGCCTCTCCTCTGCTTGTCAGGTGCAGCTCAGAAGACAAATGGCAAGACTGCGAAGCCTCCCCAGGCTAGGGTTTGCAACTGCTCTAGGTGGGATATTACTCATGAGACCTACTGCCGAGGTAAACGCTCATGATGGGAACAGCCCATGTCAAGTGCTCGGCACAGATGTGCGCTGATGGTGCCTGGAGAACTCTTGCTTGGCCAAATTACACCGCAGCAGCAGTCAGGGCTTTCACTCTCATATTCATCAGCATGAAAATTCACTCCAGCTCTCTCTGCTGCACTCTAATGGGTTCCTTCCTCCCCACACCTCCCCCTGCAGAAGGGTTTTCAGTTACTTTCTCCAGACCTCATCACAGCTAAGAGCTGGTGCCCGAGTCCAGGAATAAGTGATATTCAGTAGTGCCAATCAGAGCTGATGGAAAGAAAACCCGCCTGCAAGCATCCTTAGTTCTTTAAATACACAGATAAAGAAAAACAGTGGGGAGGGGGTGGGGAGTGGGAGAATAATTAAAAAAAAACCAAAAAACACCACCAAAACCCCAAACTATCTGCAGATTCACTGCAACATTCCCAGCCACACACCTCATCAACACACCAGATGCAGTCCATGCGCAGGGGCAGTCGCTCCAGCAGCTGCTCCTACAGCATCAGTACGTACTTAGCACAGGGGGGCTTCTGCAGTCTCACCAGCCCTGACAGTTACATCAGTGAAGCGAGTTCAGCAGGGCCCCTGCCAGGCTTCCCATACCCCTCCTCCCCCCGGAGGGGGCAAGCAGGCAGGTAGAGACATGCCCAGACTCTTCCCATTTCAACCCGACCAGAGAAGCAGCTCCTGTGAGTCACAATCACACTCTTCATTACCCAGCCTCTCGAACACTGTGGCTTTCAAGTCGCATGTTTCATGCCTGGCTGGAGTCGTATTTACACTCCTACAGGACATACTACAAGCTATTGAAAGAAAAGGGAACACAGACTTACAACAACTTAACTTCTGGCTTGACAGAAGGTTTGGCAGCTCGGAAGGGTTCAGTGCACTCACATGGTTCCAACATTTACCAGGGAACAGATTTAGCATTCATTTGTATCCACTGCTGTGAAGCACTTCAACATGGGCCGCCTGCTCACAAGTCCCTGTTCGGATCTGAGCTAGTGGAGCGGCACCTGCAATCACAGCTGGGATTCACCCAGGGAAAGCAAAACCAGCAACCAGCTGCCACTGCAGTAAGAATCAACAGACATTAAGGAAATAATTCAAGTCTCCTTCCTCATTTCCCTAAAGGTGAATGGGCAACTCCTTAGCAACTAGAGGAAGAAGTTCAGCTGTTTAATTTGTTTTAAGAGAGCTCTTTCACTATGAAGAATTCCTTCCCAACCTGATTTTCGGCAGAGCTGTTTTCGTGAACCTGCAAGCAGCCTGGGACAGAGGAGCATGAAGAGTTTGGATTCAATCCTGGCTCTGTGTAGGCAGGTTCTTACTGCCCAGCGTATGCTACCAAGGCCAGGCTCTGCACATGGTACAGCTCCTCCTCACACATCTGCGACCAGAAATTCCATCGCTACCCAGCCCAAGCTGCTGTGCAATAGCAGCTCCTCTCTGCATCAACTACTCTGATATGTCTCCGCTATTCTTCCATCTCTCAAAATCCATCTTGTCCCTGGGGCATACTTTCAGGCAACTGGCCTCCTGGGCTACTGAGTAACAGCTGGAATTTCACTTTGCAAAGCTGCCACTCCACAGGCATTTGTTCCTGGAGACAACAGGGGACTCGAGCTTTTAAGCACAGTCTCCCCCTTATGGACAATAGAACAGAGGCTTTGCCATCATTAGTTCACACACTGGCATGTAACAGCTGAGCCTTGGCAATGTTTTATTTTTACACTGCAATTGCCTTGATTATTGGGATATCAGCCAGGACGTTTGGGGAGGGGGAAGGGAGTGGTTAAAGCACTTGGAAAAGATTTGTGATGTGCTGTGAGAGATCTTCATATCAATCATGAAAAAAAAAAAAAAAAGAAAAACCTTGTGTTTGGTATTCATGAAGCACTAGCATCTTCAACGCATTTGTAAAGAAAGGAAATGGTAAAGTGTCAACTGAAAGACAAAACACTGCAGTTCCCCAACTAGCCTTTGATAGTGGGTACACTTACATATTTCCACACCATAAGCCTCTCAGTGGGGCTGGCTGCCATTTGTCATACAAATTTCAGACTGCTTTTGGGGGACAGTTCTCTAGGGACTAGAGAGATATCTGGGGAGATGTCACTTTAGCAGCACTGCCTCTTCTGACAGATCCACAGTTCAGCAATCAACTGGCAAGAGAGGACAAGGGAAGGATGCTGAACAGGCAGAAGGAGAAACTGGTTCAGAAATAAAAAACCTGGCTCCCAGTGCCTTGTCTCAACACTGAAGCTTAGTGCTCCAAGGCAGACCACAAGCAATCTCCACATTTTTACTTCTCGGTCTCCCAGTGAGAATGACTTGCACAGTAGCCATGCCAGTGCTCTCAGAAAAAACACGCTTTCTCACATCACTTCTTCATGCAACTCTCCAGAAAGCAAGCTACCTAGACACCATGGTGCCAGAAGCCATACAAAGACACATACGAACTTGTATTTTCTTCAGGATGAACAACCTAGAACACTTACATTTATTTATTTATTTATTTGTGCATTTATTGCCTATTTAGTGCCTTTGGGGGGGGNTAAAGTGTTCCACCCTGATTTAGGAGCCTAAGTGCCAATGAATAATTTATTTGTGCTAGCTGTATTAATCACATTATTAGACAGTAAAAGTGGGTCCCACTGTAACAGGCATTGTACAAATACAGACTGGTGGGAAGCCTCTGCCCCAGAGAGCTAACGATCTTAAATGCAAGAGAACTGGGAAAGTCAGAAACTGAAAAAAGTGTGGTGGCAACAGAAAACATAACAGTGCTGCTACTTACTGAGTGTCATGAAAGACTTCAGTTAGAGATAAACCAAGGATAGAAAAAGAATACTGAAGGAAGCACAGAGATGGGGAAAAGGAGACAGAAGGGCAGAGAGGATCCAGAAAACAGAGGTGAAAAGACTGCAGCACAGAGATGATCAGAGTAACAGCAGCGATGACAGGGCACTCTTGTCCTCTCCAAACTGGAAATCTCTGACTGGTGGAAAGTTTATACTTCGGCTGTTCTTGAGGCTGCGACAACTGGCCAGTCCTGAAGGGACTGTTACTAGTCCTTTCTCCCTCAAAAACACGTGGGCTGGAAGGTGAGAAGCAGGGGAATCTCCATGTGGGCCCTATTATTTTTTTTCCCCAACTGGGGGCATCTCCCACTGCCACGTTCACTTTGAGCTATGATGACAGAAGGTACACCTCCAGGCGAGCTGCATTCCCCCCCGCACCGTCTTCACTGCAGCAGGACTTGCTTCTGCAGTGGCTGCAGTACCTCTCCAGCCAGTGAGTAACATTTAAAAAATTGTTTCTATAAAGTCTTTAAAAACTGCCTAGGGTTACTCCTTGATAAACAGAAACAACCAGTGCTGCCCTTCAGAGAAGCTCAGCGTAAAACAACTTCTGAAGATGCAGAGTCTGCTGACAGGAAAGGGCTCCTGTGAAAACCGATACGGCGTGCACGGAAAGAAAAGATTTAATTGATTCCCCAATTTAATTTGCCATTAGTTGTAGCATCATGTGTGAGAAGTGAAAAGCACCATCAACACTGAGCTACCGGTCCCTTAATTACTAGCGTCTTCCAGTCCATATGCACCCACTGTGGCAAGGAACACCACGCTGCCTGCCTTAACCTCACAAGCAGCTGGTCTGGGTCCAATGTGCAGGGAAAGTAAAATCACTATGCTCAGGCAGGCAGCACTTCTTCAGCACGTTTTCTCTGACCTCCAAACTCTCCCCATCAAGTTATGGCAGATGAGCTGTCTAATACCCACTCCTGCTTGACAGTAGCTACTTTTCCAGAGCCCCGAAAGACAACACTGTCCTGTCCTGAGCAGTGAAATTAAGCACTCTGGAGGTGCTGAAAGTAGGCTAAGGGAAGAACAGAAAGGTTGCAAAGCTTATTATAGAGATAGGAACGCTGAGCCATCATTCACTGCATGAACCTGGTCTTTGCACCTACTTTACAGGTCCAGTGTGCATTGCCTGGCATAAAACATTCTTGTGGATACTCAAACCTTTCTTGTATGATAAAAGCAGCGCTGCAAGCTCACTTCTTCCTACATCCTGCTACAGTAGAACAGAGAAGCAACACCACTTGGCTGGTATTTACTCTTTCACAGGAAATCAAGAGTGACTTTATACCTGCTACACACATTCATCTTCTCAACTGAATACTCACGCCACCGCAGCGCACTGGGCAGCAGTGAGTGCATCTCTGTCTTCACCGAGGAAAGCCAAATGCAGGGCAAAGGCGTCCAAGTTCACTTTCCCGCTGCAATAAAACCTGACAGTATCTGAGATGGATTCAGCATGCACTAAGCTTGTAGTACCACGATGAAGGCTAGGAACAGGCAGAAGCAGGAAAGGGCATAGCTGTCTTTTATCACGCTCCACTTTATAAAGCTGCTTTACTATCAAAGGAAGACCTGAGATACAGTGGTTATTGTTCAGGAAAAAGAATCAGTAAGTGACCAGTTTCTGATTTGCTACAGCAGTTCCCTCTCCCATGCCTTAGCTTCTCCCTTTATAAAATGGGAATGAGAACAATCACCTCCATAAAGTGTTTTAAACTAACACGGTGAAAAGAGCTCAGTGTTTTACTGTGTGATATGTTGGAAACTGCTCAAGCACAAGGCAGCAAGTAAATTACACATAATACAGAGACCAAAATGAATACAAACCACCTATCCTCTTCCCCTGTTCATGCCATTGCAATCATGGTTGCTGGAGACCTGTGCAAAACTCCCAGCCACAAGCCAGCCTTCCTGCAGCAAGCTGTGTCTCAGCAAGCTGCTGTTTGGGGCAAGGATCCTGCTGGCATTGCTCTCTTACGCACTCCCAGCACTCAAGACAATAAACCCCCATCTGTTCAGTGCCTGCAACAATTAGATTGAGTTACTCCGTATGTACAGCCCCACCTGGCAGGAGGTGAGAGGGTTTAGATTATCTTAACACATGTCCATGAGGCATTGCTATAGAGTACACATACCTGCCATACCTAAGCTGTGTGCATCAATTAAAGGCAAGCAAACCCCCTGGAATGGTGCACTAAATTCTTCCTTCTACTGTGGTTTAACTCCAGTCTGTTAAATTTCTTCTGCTCCTACACTTTAGTGAGTACTGACATTAAGCTGAAAGTCCACAGCTCACAGGGGGAGGCATCTTCCAGACACAATAATAAACTGCAGGGAAGAATCCAAGACAAAAAGGATATTTTAGTCAAAAGCACTTGGCTTTACAGCTCACTGAAAATAGCCGAGTCAGCACTGCTGCAATTTCACAGAAGAAATAAGCCTGCTACACCTGTTCAATTCTGCCATACTGAAACCTATTGATTGCGATGACAGGCTCCATGGTAGAGGGAGATACATCGTCTATTTATTTAATAAGGAGGGGACAGAAGAGCGCACATGTGCCAGCTGAGCTTCTCGCACTGGAATCACTCTTGCGAGACTCCCAGACATGCTCACAGCTCAGGCATAGTCAAGATGCACTTCTGTTCCCTTTTCTGAACAAGTAGGCATCAAAATTCTTAAGTATACATAACCAACGGCACTGCTAGTTTAACTGATACGAATGACAAAGTAGAAGATATTGCCTATGTGTTGGGAGTGAAAATATCTGTTGATACCACCCTGATCTGTGTTCCCACTCTCTGGCTGATCTGTTCTTCTACAGCAAAGCTATGACTTGATAAGGAGTAAATTTCTCGACTCGATCATGTAATTTATGAGAGAGACCAAATGACACATTTTATGGCACATTTCATTGCGCTGAAACACCTGGCTACTAGTGGTGAGAGTTTACTTTTACCAAAGTAAAAGCATTAAAAAGCCAACCCTCCGTTACACCTCAATTCCAGCGAGCAGCAGTGAACTAATACCTGCTCACCTCCAACTACAAATGGGTGCAGTTTGACAGAATATGGAAACATCACAAATACAGAGCCTGCCCTCTGGGCTTGGGCTGCCGGGCACCAAAACCTACAACTCAGTCTAGGACATTCAAGATGTCAGAGCTGACCACGCCAGGAGGGATTGCTATACCAGCGTACGGGATGTTTAGGCACAAACGGCACAATGTCTATGCATCTACAGTTGTGTTACCAATTTTGAAATGTCAACCAACTTCTAAAATGAGAAGCTCTCCTTAGAAGGTTTCTTAATGTATGCTTTTAGAAGGTGCCTACTGCCCTAGGTCCCTGGTCCTGCCTCAGTATCTGCACAGATCCATAATAAATAATATTAATATGGAAGTATCTTTTTCAGAGTCTAAACAACGTTTTCTGCAGCACATGTTCCCCGCTCCTCTTATCTCATATATACTCATTTGTCCAAAGTTCTTCGGATGTGCCAAACAAGCAGAAAATACAGTCCACGGACCAAACAGGCTGTGGTTCTTTTAGTATCTAAGCTCCCTTTGATTCAAACAGCATGATACTCTCTAGTAGCCTGGTGGTTCAGAGCAATGAAATGTGTCATAAAAATACTTCAGCTGCAACTACCTTTAACTCCCTCATGTACAAGGCAACCTGTTCTCCAAAGCAAATAACAAGGTATTCAGAAACAGCTAATCCAGAAGGTGAGAGGAGGAAAAAGCCCAAAAATCCCACAAACAAACAAAAAAACCCAAGGGGGGGGGGGGGGAAATCATTTGACAGTGGTTTACCAGACAGCTTTGCAGAGCCACCCTCTCTGGTTAAGACCTGAAGTAAATTACTTTTAGCAAATATTTATTCTCTGCAACCACTATAAGTGGGTCAGCATCTACCTACCCATTGCTTCATAACTTACATTACGGACTGCCATCCAAGCCTCCTGAGACACAAGACATTGCAAAACCTCAAACATGATAAAAAATTTGATGAAATTTTTTAAGTTACATGAAATATTTTAAATTATTTTTATCCCCATTAGTATCTTAATTAGTATTTCATCATAGGATGTTTAAGTTTAAGGAAAGCAGAAAGTCTAGCTTATTGGATGCTGCATTTAGTGCAGAATGCCATAGGGACTGCACACACCAGCTTCCAAACACACCAAGCAAAGAGTGAAATTTAAAAAGTTTATGAGCCATCCCACTGGGACCTTCTAAAGCTCTCTGAGAAAAGCAATGAGTATGGCTGCTAGTCTAATCAACTTAGTGAACACTTGCCATCAACCCCATTTTATCTCGAGTGTGCAGAAATGATTATTACCCCATTTTGTCAGGTGCGAGCCAGCAGGTATTGCCTGTGGCCCTGGACACCCTGTTTGCAGACTGGCAGCAAGGCAGAAACCTCTCTCTTCAGGTCACATAACACAACCTTATTCTACCAACTCACAGTAAAAACCATGCCTGTGACAAAAGTCCCAGAGGGAAAGGAAGGCACTGAAGCATCAGCATTTGTCTGGATTGAGTGAGTAAAGGGTTAGAACAATACAATCTAGTCCTGATGTAGCTGGGTATCGAATCACATTAAGAGGGGCGGGGGAAGGAACATTGCCTAAGCAAGAATCAACGACAGTCAAACCTACTTCACAAAGGAAATGAAGTTGAGTCCCATAATGATATTTAATTACCTTAACTACACGAAGTGTCAGCTATGGCTGTATCTGCACAGCCAGGTGAGTCTAAATGGAGTTCACAACCTTAACCTTTCAGACACTACCAGCTACCATGCAGACCAAAACCCATTACAGTCCAATCCCCTGAAAATACAAGATGCTGCAAACCTCACACTATTTTCTCGTCGGACAGGTGCAAATGAGAATCACATTTACTGAGAAATGCCTGATTGGAAGCGACTAAACCAATGCCTTGCCTTCCAAAATCCAGGACCAAGACTAAAGCATGGACTCTGATGACACACACACCCCACACACCCCCCCAGTGAATACCATGTCCTCAATAAACATGTCATCACATATCATTTGGGACAAGGTGACGTTGGCTTTCAGCGCCAAGGAAAGCTGTAGAGCCAAACACCATTACAGCTGAATGAATGGTACTCTTGTTATGATATTTATTTCATGTCTGAAAGGCTGGAGGATGTGTAGTTGATTAACATTCCGTTTTCCTGAGACAGGGTGTCTGGTTTATGGACCAGTGGAGAGCTCCATCTCATCATGGATATCTAACTCCTTTGCTGTAAGTATTTCATGTGTACCCATCTTCTTTCTGATTTAATTCCCTTAACCAGACCTGCCTCCCTAAAAGCCAAGCTCCCTCCATCCCAGTATCTGCAGACCTCACAAATCTACTTCTCAATATCTAAGGGGTGATGATCAGATGGAAGTGATTTATTGCAGTTGAACAAGTTATCAGCTGAGGACAACGTACTGGACACAAATGNTCAGCTGAGTTACTGACAACAGGCGGGTACCATTGTGACTGCAGAGTAAAATGCCATACCTTAAGCTAGCCTGTGCACATACACTTACAGTTCATCAGACAAAAGGAGACCTGGGGGTCAACTCATCACAGCCCAACTGACACGTGGCAACTTTTTAAATCACCTGACTACACCAAGGGTTTTCAGAATCACTTCAACGGTGTTGGGGTTTTTTGTTTTTCACTTTTATTTTGCACATCCTTATCCTGCACCAAATTTCAGTCAGATCTTGACAAAAACATTCAGCTGAATTGGCTGCTGAAGGACAAATAGAGCATGCCTTGGGGGCAGACT
>VYZW01008366.1:1939-16333 GCA_013401315.1 Balaeniceps rex
TGCTGAGAATTTAAATTTGAGGCTTCAACTGGATGTAAATTCTGCAAAGTCTTTGAGCTAGTCTGTGAGCAAGTTTTATTTGATGAGAGGAGAGTCAATTAAATCTGATTAGTTGGGGCAACTTATGCCATAATGTTGGTGATGAAAGGGATACTCCAGTAAGGTACTAGGTGCCGTATCATGCACTCCAAAATAATCACATAAAGTGTGTGTACGAGTGCCTGGGAATAAATATGTAGTTTGAGCTAAATGCTGACCAGGATGCTTTCAGTAGCTTTCAAAAGGAGCTTAATTTGTTTGCCTTGTAGTGATTGAGCATTTGCATAAATAAATGTCGCTGTCGTGCGGATTTTTTAAAGAATCTGCCTATTTCATGCAGGAAGATAATTTTTAGAGCAAGATATTGGTGGTCCTAAGGAAATTAATATGTTTACAAAAAAGAGAGAAAGGTCTGTTGTTATTCTAGCAAACACTCTAATTTAATGGTCTAGCTTCTGTTTGTAGGTGAACACATCTCATCTAAGAGTTAAGCAGTGAAGAATATGGGGGAAAGAAATACTTTTACCCTAAACAATGCCTACTGTATCTTCTTTTCCTCATTTCACTCATTTATCTCAGTCACACATGATTACAAATTAATATCTACTTCTCTTTGAAGCTTAATACTCTGTAACAGGACACCTAGAAACCACCTTACCAGCATAACAGGGTTGTTTTTTTTTTTTACCTGGTGCACCTCTTATGCAAGTATAACACTATTAAAATATAGAACATTCAGGTTTATCAACTACCACTACAACATAGTGCCAGAGAAATACCGCCCTGAAGTTTGAATGCTTAAAATAAAAATGGGAAGGAAGTGCAGGCACTTGGTTTCACAGTGTTAGCACAGCAGTGGTTTGCATATGAAGTGAATTCAGTTCTGATCTCAAAGAGGGATGTTACAAAATCAGTTGATAATCTCTGTCTAGAAAGCCTGCATCTCCTTCAAGTGAACTGCATGGTAGGTAATTAATACCTATATTCTTGGGTAAAAGGGCAGCAACGCATGGATTTTCATTTTCTTTTTCCATTTGCATTACAGTTGATCCGTTTGTCATCTCTCCTGGTTATGGTCTATTTGTTTTCTTTATTGTAGATGGGACTGTGCCACATTTTATGGTTATTGTGGCCGTAGCAGTTACAGATGGTTTTAAAGATGACTTAAAGTTAACGAAAACAAAATCAAACAAAGTCATGTTGGAATTGGAGTGCAGCCATGTTACAGTGGAGCTCTCCAAGACATTTGTAAAGGCTCTGCAGCCTGTGTTTTAACACCACCAAAAAATACACGTGGAAGCTTGAAAGAAAGTTTTAAATGCAAAAGAGAATAATAAAATAAAATGCAAGGCATGAAGTTGGACTAAGTGTGGACTTTTTCCGGTGTCCTTTCTTCTTTGTTTGTTCTCCTGCAGGTTGGAAGTCGCAGGGTTATTCAGTATGGGGCAGCCTTCATGCTCTTGCTTGGGATGGTTGGCAAGTTCAGTGCTCTCTTCGCATCGCTGCCTGACCCCGTGCTTGGTGCCCTCTTCTGCACTCTCTTTGGTAACGTATGTTTTTTTGCTCCTCTTTGTGTCCTCTGTGGCTGCATCTTTTTACTCTAGTGCTGTGTTTATATGTATGTTGCTATCTTTTTTTAAAGGAAAAGGCTACATAAAAGCTGAGACTTGTTTTATTTTTATTTAGGGATGATTACAGCCGTGGGTCTGTCTAACCTCCAGTTCATAGATTTAAATTCTTCTCGTAACCTGTTTGTACTTGGATTTTCCATTTTCTTTGGACTTGTCCTTCCAAGCTATCTCAAACAAAATCCACTGGTCACAGGTATGTGTTTCTGCTCATTTACGTGAAGCATACTTTTACCTTGTACTCAGATGCAAAGTACATATAAGTACAAAGTAATGTAAAGGGTAAATAAGAGAAAAAATAAAGTATTACGGAGACAATAAAAACTATAAATAAGAAGGCAGGTGTGTTCAGAGGAGAATTAATTGAGATGTTGAGACCCGAATTGAATGTTTCAGTGGGACACATCTGAAGTTGTCCTGCTTTCTCAGGGTACAATTGTAGAGCAATGGAAGGAGGCGATTGCCAGTTGGACTGGAAGAAAGACTAAAAGGGTGAATCTGAGTTGTAAATGATGTTAAAAGAACAAGGAAAAATACCAAGGTAGACCTTGGAAGCTAGGAATTTGTTTTGGGGTTTGAAATTTTTTGTCATTGCAGACATGTGTTCTGAATCTGAATTTTAATGAACTCAGTTTTCAGACTGTTAGCCAAATTATATCGTTTTGGTGAATTAATGGAGAAGGTTTTCTATTTTAATACTACCTTCTCAATAGTGGTCATGGCAGTATATGTCATCAAAGGAAGACTTTCTACAGGAATACTTGATTTTTTTTTTATTTTTTTTTTTAAAAAGGAAAGTTTAACTAACTTTTTATAGCTGTCACTTCAGAACCAGATTGGAGAGCATATCTAACCTACTAAGTGTGCAGAAAAGTAGATCATTCAAGCAGAGTTAGGCGATGATATATTAATACAGTGTTACTCCATGAATTGGCGCTGTTAAGTCTTGCCCTTTTACAAAGTAAAGGTTTATAAAAGGAATTATTTCAGTCCACGCAATTTTACATTACGGACATTTCTCCTTCTCCATTTTGCAGTTTTCTATTTAGTTTAAATTAAGCAGTTGTGTCTGCAGTAGAAACTAAAATGGCATTTTGTGACATTTTTATCAGCAACTGAAGGTTCATGGAGTTACGTTTTGGGAAAGAAGGGGTCCCCATGGTGTACTACATTAGTTGAAGGTTCTTCTGCATCTATTCCCACGTGGTTTTGAGAGTCCTATTTGAGCAAGTTCCTCAGTGAATTCAGTAGCAAGTTTTCCCAGTTGACCTGCGTGTAAATCAGTAGGATGTGTATGTGTACGATATAAATTCAAATTCTAAATATTTTTTTTTCCTGTTCTTCTAGGAATAGCGGGCATTGATCAAGTATTAAACGTTCTTCTTACTACAGCCATGTTTGTCGGTGGTTGCGTTGCATTTATTTTGGATAATACCATTCCAGGTCAGCATGTGAATTGTCATTTTATCTGAAATAATAACTTTCTGAATGAAGGTAGCACAGCGTTTCATGGAGGCAGGAGATGAGGAAGAGATTACTGCTTTTGTTGTTGACTTTAACACCTAGAGCAGACTGCTTAACACCCGCGTGCCTCAGTTTTCTGGAGAACGCTTTGAATCTTTTTCAGGTTAAGGTCTCCATCCTATTAAACATATCAGATAGCTGATAAAAATCAAACCAAAATGGTCTTCTTCAGGAGGCAGAGTAAAATATTTTAAGATCCAAACCTGCCTCCATTCATTTAAGAGCAAAAATCTGCCTCGACTTCCAGTTACAAAATAAACAGATAATAGCCATTTCCAAGAAACATTTTTCTTTCCCCCTCTTCCTGCCTCTTTGAGGAGTCTAGAAGATCTTTCCAGTGCTTTGCTGAACATGGTGTCTGAGACTTGGGGTTTTCTTTCTTCTCTTAACCTCTACTATATATGTGTATGTGTACATAAAGACATTCATGTATATAGGTTTTTTTCCTTTTTCTTTTCTTTTGACTTCTAGGAAGCCCTGAAGAAAGGGGAATACGGAAATGGAAGAAAGGGGTTGGTAAAGGAAGCAAGTCACTGGATGGCATGGAAACATATGATTTGCCTTTTGGCATGAACTTTATTAAAAAATACAGGTGTTTCAGCTTCCTGCCCATCAGCCCTACCTTTGTGGGTTACACGTGGAAAGGCTTCAGGAAAAGCAGTAACTGCAGGAGTTCAGATGAAGACTCAGAAGCTACAGTATAGCCTTAGTTGAAATTATATTATCTAGTTGTAGTAAAAGATGTATTTGCAGTTTCTTGCTGATTAAGAAGCATTAAAATATATGTTTTGTATATCTGCATTTAAATTCTGGAACCAGAGCTGAGACGGATTTAAAAANTAAAAAAAAAAAAAAAAAAAGCTTTCCTGTTGTGGGTGGTGGTAGCCAGATCTAGTGTCTCTGGGTCAAATTTGCAAATGCTCCTCTGTTTGATTTTCAAAAGCTATAGATACCTGCGCACCTAAGTCTGTTTATTTTAAATGGGCCTTAGGTTCCGGAAGTATGTAGGTGCTATTGAAAAATGTTACTTTTTATGGTGATTTTATTTAAGTCATTGATGCTGGCGTTTTTGGCGCATTCATTGCTGGCAATGTTAGTTACGCCAGAAAATTTGAATCCTGTGTGACAAGGGTGGGTGGGGGGGAAGGAAAAAAAAATTACTTCTAGTCATGTCAAATCCCATGTGTATTGTTCTCTACTCACGGATTTGCACATTCCATATTTTCAGTCCCCTGGAAACCAGACTTAGTTGATACTGGCAAAATCATGAGAGTATTTTTTTGAATTACCGATAGTTCAGTCAGATGTCCAGTGTTAAGACAGAAAGTTTCTGTAATAACTTTGCCGATGAAAACTATGACCGACTTCTGATGGCTTAGTGCTGTAGAAGGAAGCACTCATTTCATGTCAGTTCACATTTTGAAACGTTTGCTTTTTCTGCCTGGCATTTAACCACCTAATTATAGTGTCCAGGTGCAGGTTTTCTTTAAAGGGACACACGTAGCTCGAGTTTTACAGAGAAGGGAAAGTTTTAACTTCCAGATGGGACCTGGTAACAGTTTTTACAGTGCAGTGCCTATATCCAGCAAGAGATTTCCTGAACAAAAATACTGATTTGTTGAGCGGTTCTAAGCAATTAACATCTGTATACATGCAGCTTTCCCTGCAGGGAAAGCCACACGGTCAAAACGCTGCCGGCATTCTCTGGTTTGGAACTGTGCAGAATTTTCTTGATCGGATATCGAGAGCCGATGCTGCCTATGAGCAGTTTACATTGCATTGCCTCTTTTCCTTCTCTCTTTGTGGGGCTTCTGCAAAAGCTCGTGACTGCTGCAGAGGTCATCTCGAACGGCAGAGACACTACATTTGATGTCCTCATCCACTGGATGGTTTAACGGGTATTGGGTCCAATCAGGGCACCATTCAGATTTTTTTTTTTTTTTCCTGGAATAGTCTCAGCTCTGATGTTATGTGGGTGTTCATGCTCATCATGCATTCATAATTAAAAGTTTTCTTCATGTTTAGTGTTCTTACTATTGCAAGTTAGTTTTAGACTTCAGTGTGGCCCCAAAAGCATTTTTAAGCTGTGGAAATCATCAGGGAAATGTAGTGTAATGTAATTTCAAGGCCAGTATGCTCTACGGTGCTTGCGTTTTGTATTCCTGGAAAAAACCATAACAGTAGATCCTGTAATTCACTAATATATTTATCAAGGTTTGACTACTGGACAGGAGCGCAGGAACTCTGTTTTCTCTGAGTCTACTTCCAGGTGAATTTGTTATTGGTTATTGAAGCATGGAAGGGTTGGGGTGGGGAGGGCAAGGAAAGAGCTTAACGGATCAGTACTGAATAGTGTAGAGTCGGAATGATTCCATTGATATCGTTCTCAGCATGCCATGGCTGTTTCCAGAAACTCTTTTATACCGCTTTTTTCCATAACAAAGCATGTGTTTGTTCCTGCTTCAGGGAACTTTCAGTAGTTTGCAGTCTAGGTGTCGATTGGACTATCTCGAAAGCTGGTCGGAAGAGTTATTGTGTAGTAGACAAGGTTAGTTTGCCTGTGAAACAAAGTCATTTTTGTCATTTTTAGATTTTTTTCAATTTTTCCTCTACAGGTAGTGAGGTGTTATATTTCCACATCCACTTGCAGATAGTTTGAGTGCGGAGACCCCTACTCAGTGGCACGAAGCTTCCAAATTTCCCAACTTTATGTGCAACCAAAGATGTGTGGGAGACATGGGGGAGTTAAANATGATGTAAAATGCCAAAGGTGGTTATCTTGTAAATGTTGCAAAAGGGAGGCAAAATTTTTTTTTATTTAAAACAGTGCCACCTTGGAAATACAGAAATGTCAAGTCCGGTGATGCTGCTGGGCATGGAGCGTGGCAGTGACACCTGTGTCTTTTCTAACTTCTCCCCCCAAATATTCTCTTGATAACTTCAATGCTTACGCAGTCAAGAGATGAGGCGATGAGAAATAGCATTTGTCTTCTCTCACCTTTGGCTGAAGTAAAGCTGTGCATGTTCTGTATTGCCTTCACTTGAGAATTGCCAAGACGCTTCAGTCAAATTACAGGGCAGCAAATCCAAGGATATTTTTTGCTTCACCCCAGAGCAGAACACCGCTCCTTTCTTGCAGCGTAGGAAAGACTATCCGGATAGGTGAAGTCCGATTACTCTGTTTAACTGTTGGATTTAATTCTTTTCGTGACTTTGGGTCCTACCGTGCCGATTCTGTTGACTGGCTCAGAGAAGCGCAGTAGCGTTTAGCCGGCGTGTTTGCTTTTCTAGCCGCTTACCTTGGTAACACTAAAATAAGTCGTTGTAGTTAGCAGTCATTTTTGTAACCAAATTTGTATACCTAACAACTCTCTCCATCTTATTACGAACACGAATGGTTAAAGATGAGCCTCGGTTTTGCAAAGGAGATCTGCTGAAGCACCTGTAACGTATAGCGAGGGGTTATGGTGGAGTCATCGGCAGTACCTTGAATGTACAGGGCGCGCAGGTGCTGCACCCCGGATATTGCTATTAACGCGTGCGTCTCCCCAGCGGTGAGCAAAGGATGGAGCTGATGCCTGGGTGCCTTGGGAAGAGAAGCTCCCCTTTCTCTTTCCAATGTGCCTGAAACCATCCCAGAGCTGCCAGTCGAAAAAGGTGGCGTTGCTTTTCCTCGCGAGGGAAATAACTCTGAATTGCCCCCGGTTTTGTGCAGTTGCGGCAGGCGGTTGCGGACCCTAAATCCTTCTCCCACGTCCTCTTTTCTATATCGGGGGTTTTAGTAGCTGTTGGAAATGCCCTGGCCAGGGGGAGCACGGTGCGCAGACGTGTCGCAGAGGATTAACTTGCAGTTTTTCAAAAGCATTTAAATATTTCCCGTTTGCTGGTTACCTCCAGGCTTTGATGCGTGAGGGTGGCTGGATATAGAAATCTGACTGTAAATGCAATACCGTATTTTTCCTGTATCTGTTATTGCCTGCCTTTCAAACGGCTAAACTAAACAAAACCACACAGGGAAGACGACACCCGAGAGACGAGTTGAGAGGCGATGAGATGTTTCGACCAAACTTTTAAGACGGAAGGGCAAATATTCATGGTAGAAATATCATTTTGTCATATCAAAGATGGTATCAATGTATGCAAAACAAAATGACTTGGGACTTTCGTAATTGATATTCTATTGTATTTTTTTTTTTTAGGTTAAATTAAGAATTCTTGCTAACACGTCGAAACACGTTTTCTAAAGCAAATACTTGCAAATTATACCTATAGAAATTTAGGTTTCGTAGCTAACAGCTATGACCGATTAATGTTGTCATATTAGAGTGCGTTGGCGGAGGAACTCAATCAGGTACCTCGCTCAGAAAGTTCAAACTTTAAACCCAGAATTTGCTTTATGCCTTTTAGTACTGACTTTAAATATGGCAACTTGGTTTGTACATGAATATTGCAGTATTTTATTTCCATATATTAAAAATAACATTTCCGCTCAGGATAACGATCGCCGTTTTCCTGGGAGGGAGTGGTATGATTGTCATGACAATGTCATGTGATGGTAGAATTTCTTCATTGACGAATCTATAGTAGTTGTGTATACTTTATTTACCCATGTTTATGTTCCTACCAAAAACTAAAGGGTTTCTTTATTGTTCATCTCCCTACTGAGATCTCGGTACTCCCGATGCAGAATTGGCGCTTGCAAACTGAAATCCTCAGTACTATTTATACCACAAGGAGCATCCGTGAGTGCAACCGGTCATCTCTAGCATTGCATCCTTCATAAAAAAAGTGTTGAAAATAGCCTCATTTGTGGTATAAACAGCACTCCAGGCACACGTGGTTTAAAATAGCCGGCTTCTAATGGTTTGAGCGAGCCATTGGATGCTCACACGCGATCTAAAACAACCCATGCTTAACATAATTTGTGTATCTATGTAGAAAATGCATGTGTGACAGACCAGCACAACCTACGGTGTTTCTTTTACGTGGCCTTCGTAAACCAAAAGCGACTTTTTTTTTTTTCCTTAAGGGGCGGGGGGGGGAAGTGGTGGCTCACTCATTTTTGCAGAAAATATCCCACTTGGTGCACGTTTCTTAGTATTTCTTAAGGCTGACGGCCTTTTTGGCCACGGATGGCAGGCACTCTACGCTCTCACGTTAAATAGCTGCGATAGGTCATTGCAGTATTGGAGGAGGCCACGAGTTTGCCGGTGTTTTCGCTTCTGCCCATGAGTCTGTACAGCTTAGTGCTGGGCTGCTTTTCAGTATTGGGGATCCGTGTTCAGAGCCATCCAAAATATTCCTGTCTGGTTCTAATTTGACTGTGACTGTGCATCGTCATCCGTACGTATCGATATGAGAGATATATTTAGAATTGCCTTGTGTACTATCTGGCATTTACTACATCTTTCCAGGTAAATCATCTTGCTGCCAGTCCAAATTATTGTACTTTGTCTGTTTATAACAACCTTTGGCATAACAAACTATTGACTGTTCTTAGGCAGTGGGGATAAAGATTAATTTTGTTTCCATGACTTTTTGTGACTGACTTTGGCTGTAAAACTTTTTTGTTCAACAGCAAGAGGTTTTTTGTTTTGGGTTTGTTTTTTTTGTTGTTGTTGTTCCGAGATGTGTAATTCTTTTATGGAAGTTTTTTTTTTATTTCATATTTTTTTTTTCTAACATTGCTTCATTAAACAAATATTTAAAAATGTAATATTTGGACCAGATGTTGTGAATAATAGTAGATAAAGCTATTTTATTCTGTATTTTTAAAGCTGTTCAGTATAAATAAATGCGGGCATAGATGCAACTTGGCAGCGTGGTGTTACGCTTCCTTTCAAACATCCCCGTCGAAGGAGAATCGATGGTTTGGGAACCCGGGTGATGTGAAGACCAAGCATCTCTTTGTAGCAAGTGCCACCCAAAAATACAACCCCCAGACGCCTTCCCGACCCTTCCAGCGCTCAGCCCGCAGCTCGTACCACGAAGACGCATTAAATTTCCTTGATTGATTTGGAAGAGGCACTGCTAACTGTCCGTATATCTTATTTGCTGTTGGTCCCTGCTTTCAGTTGAGGCACCTCCAAGATCTCCCCCCCCGAGGAGCTGCCGGCTGCGGCGTGGGGACCTGTCCCTGCTCTGCCACCCGCCCCGTGCCCGTCTTCTCTCGCAGCTCCCAACCTCTCAGGCAGCCAAGGGGCAGCAAAACTCCTGGTAAAAGCAATTGCACGGTCAGCGCTGATGTGTTCTGAGCAATGCCCATGCAGCAAAACACCCACCGACTTGGGGGGGTTGGTCTCTTCTCCCAAGGAACAAGCGATGGGACGAGAGGCAATGGCCTCAAGTTGTGCCAGGGGAGGTTTAGATTGGATATCGGGAAAAACTTCTTCACGGAGAGGGTTGTCAAGCCCTGGACCAGGCTGACCGGGGCAGTGGTGGAGTCCCCATCCCTGGAGGGATTTAAAAGCCGGGCAGACGAGGCGCTTGGGGACATGGTTTAGTGGTGGCCAGGGACGGTTGGACTCCATGATCTTAAAGGTCTTTTCCAACCAAACGATTCTGTGATTCTGGGATGAAGTGACTGATTTCCTAAGTAGATTCATAGATGTTAAGGCCAGAAGGGACCGTTGTGATCGTCTGCTCTGACCCCCTGCATAACCCAAGCCACAGGATGCTCCTGATTTAATCCCTGTAGATTAAATTAGATTTAATCCCTGTAGATTAAAAGTAGAGCGTATCTTTTAGGGGAAAAAGCAGTCAGTCCTGTTTAATATTTCCAGAAGAATATGTCATGACCTCAGGCAGGTTTTTTGAAACACTCTTTATCCCCAGTGTTAAAAGTGTACACCTTATTTCTGGCATGAATTGGTGTGGTTTCAACATTCAGCCTTTTGTTGTGCTCTGCTGGATCGAAGACGACATCCATGCTTTCTCCTCCCCGTTATCAGGTCACACCTTAACTTTTCCTTCATTAAACTATGCAGATAGTTCTGCCAGTATTTAGCTATGAGGCTGCTTTGTAGGAGCTTGACGTGATTATTTACAGATATTTGATTATTTATAGATATTTATAGATATTTTATTATTTACAGAGAGGTGTCACCAAAATCCTCAGTGAAAATCAGTGGAAATGATGCTAAAATGGTTGCTAATGGAAGGGTTCTAGCTCTAGTTTTTAAGCAAAGCGGCTGTTTATCACGTGTGAAATATAAAAATGTTTCGTTACCATACAAACACCTGGCACCTTGAACCAGAACTTCAAAGAAGTTATCGAGGAGAAGGAGCCGGGCTCTACAGAGCAGTGCACGGTGCCAGGAGAAGGGACAAACGGCGTAACTTCAAACGGGAGAAGTTCAGGCTGGATGTAAGGAGAAGCTTTATCCCATGAGGACAAGTCCGGCGGTGGCACAGGCTGCCCAGAGAGATTGCGCAGTCTCCGTACTTACGGGTTTTCAAGCCCCAACTGGATCAACCTGGTCTTACCCAAGCGCTGACCCTGCTGGGAGCAGGAGCTTGGACCCGGGACCTCCTGAGGTCCCTTCCAGTCAGAATGACTTCATGATTAAAATAAAAAAACCCCCAACCTTCAAGTTCTCTCAGTAATTTCCGCTGAGCAGAGGCTTTGAGTTACTCTGTCCAGTTAAGAATATGAGCAGCAAGAGTTACCAGCAGAGAAACAACCTCTGGCTGAGGGTAAAGCCTTAGGATTGGGAATTTGCCTAAATTCTTGCCCTACCGTTGGCAATCTTTAGCCAAAGCGAAGTCTCCTGGGCCCCGTGTCGGGGCTGCTGCGTGCCCAAAGCGGTCCGCGGCGCCCGGTGGATTTGGAGATGTCCCGTTGCTCCTCTTGGACAGCGTGTAAAGATAATTTATTTAAAACGAAAAAAGCTGCCTAGCACCTTGCCTCCTCCCTAACCATTTAATGAACTCATTTGTTTTAGCTGGAGCTGTGATACGAAATTCCTGCTGTTAGCCTGGAGCACCAGCGGTGTGCGGTAGGTGCCTGCGATGAATTTAGGACCTGGAGATGTCTGGCTGAGGATGCGCAGCACCTTTAGACATCCGTCAGCCTTCGAGGCATCTGAGCTACTACTGATTTGAAGGGGAATTAAGACACCCAAGCACCTTTCTTACCTCAGGCGTAGCCCACCGCGACTAGTCCAGAAAAGGTGTGGTCGGATGGGAAGAAAAATGGCAAAAAGCCACTTAAATTGGCAGCAAGAGGGGGTGAAAGTAGATCTGGTATCAAAGCTGGTGGAGCAGCTGTTTAACCAGGGCGAGGGATTTCTAATTGTTCCTGCACTGGGCTGGGTTTGGGTCCGTGATGAAAACGGCTCTGATCGTAATCCCGATTAATCCTTTGTGCTACTGGGTCAGAGCTCTGGAAATAATCTGCAGAGAAGGACTTGGGGGTACTGGTGGAAGAAAAGCTGGACATGAGCCAGCAGTGTGCGCTCGCAGCCCAAATGCCAACCCTGTCCTGGGCTGCATCCCCAGCAGCGTGGCCGTGGTCGAGGGAGGGGATTCTGCCCCTCTGCTCTGCTCTGGGGAGGCCTCACCTGGAGCCCTGCGTCCAGCTCTGGAGCCCTCAGCACAAGGAGGACATGGAGCTGTTGGAGCGGGGCCAGAGGAGGCCCCAAAAATGCTCCGAGGGCTGGAGCCCCTCTGCTCCGAGGCCAGGCTGGGAGAGTTGGGGCTGTTCAGCCTGGAGAAGAGAAGGCCCCGGGGAGACCTTAGTGCGGCCTTGCAGTGCTTCAAGGGGGCCTCGAGGAAAGGTGGGGACAGGCTTTTTAGCAAGGCCTGTGGGGACAGGACAAGGGGTGATGGGTTTAAACTAAAGGAGGGCAGATTTAGGCTGGATAGAAGGAAGAAATGTTTTACCCTGAGGGTGGTGAAGCCCTGGCAGGGGTTGCCCAGAGAGGCGGTGGAGGCCCCATCCCTGGCAACATCCCAGGTCAGGTTGGACGGGGCTCTGAGCACCCTGATCTGGTTCAAGATGTCCCTGCTCCCTGCAGGGGGGTTGGGCTGGATGGCCTCTGAAGGTCCCTTCCCACCCAAACCATCCTATGGTTCTATTCTATTCCATGATTCTATTCTAATTGAGTTTTCTCCTTGTGTCTTGCCCGAATCAAAATTCAGCATCAGCTGCATTGACCCAAGAAAAAGGGCTTTACCCCAGGCAGAATCGCAAAACCTGAGGATTTTCAGAATGACTGAAACATCCTCAAATGGGGACGGTGACCGTGTTTCGAAGAACCACGTCTGAGGTACCAGCAAAGGCCTTTTCGAGAGCCATGTCTCTTCCCATCTGGCTCCCGGCGGCTGCGTAACGGCAAAGAGATGCTCCTAAGCGAACGTGTATCCAAATGCGTAATATCATTTGGTATTTACTGACAATTAGCTTGGGGGTCTTAAAGTTGAAATAATGGGAAGGTGCCAGGGTGTGAAAGAAGGGAGTTTGGATGCTTGCTCAGTCGGGGGGGAAATACTTGAATTTTGGAGAATTTTGGAGCTGGTGCCTTATGCTTGGGTCTGACCGAGGTCCTTGACCTCTAGGCTCAGCTACGGGAGCGGAAGCAGAAGTAAATCCATTGAAGCCGATGCTTTAAAAGGCATCAACCACGCTCCCTGCATGGCTTTTAGCACAGAAACGCTGATTTTACCTGCGAAACAAGTGCCATAACGTCCCCGTGCGGCAAAACGCAGGCTTGGAGCATCCTTTTCCTGGGAGATTTTTGGCAGTGGGGAGGGATGCTCAGGCTCATGGCAGCTGGCCAGGACCACGGTGGGGCAGAAGTTTTGGGTTCGTTCCACATGGGTTTGGTTCTTCTTGGGTTTGTGCTCACAGCCGCTGTGCGGGTAAGGAGGAGCTGGCAGCCTGGCCTGGCCTGGCCTGGCAGGTTGCAGGAGCGGGTCAAATTCCTTTTATTTGGTAAATAAATGCCCCCATCCAGGCGCGATCCTTCCCGACCCACCAAGAAGGATGTTGCAAAATCAGGATTTAACCCCAGTTCTGCAAACAAGTTCCTCTTGTGCTCACGCATGTGCCCGCAGCAAAACCTTCTCCTTATTATTTTTTTTCCCTTCTGCTTTCGCTCCGATCGCATCCACCCCACGGGCTGGGGGATACGGTAGAAGCTTTCCCTCTCTTTAGGGCTAAATCCCTGTTTTTTGGGGCTGGGGTTTGCACAGCACGGGCGGCTGGGGCCGGCTCAGCTCCATTGTGCGGCACGGCCGGGCTCTTCCCGCGACAAAGGGCCTCTCATCTCCGCCAGCCCTCGAAGATGCTGCTGGAATATAAATACTCCCCCCCCATCCCAGCTCGCTTTTGCCGAGTCAGTGTTTCCCCAAGCCAGATGGCTCCTCCTGAACTTCTCCTATTTTACATCCAAATCAAAAAAATAGGGGGGGAAAAAAAAGGCTGATTACAATCCGTGGTTGTAAAGACTTGCTTGTTCTGCTAACCCAGCTGTTTAGATTATTTCTGTGTTTTTGTTTTTGGGTTGTTTTTTTTTTTCCCCGCTTCGTGTGGGCTGTTTCTAGGCAAATTCCTTTAAAAAGAAAAAAAGCCCGGAGAAGCCACAAAGCACTGGGAAAGGTCAGGAGCAGACAAAGGCGGAGGGACGTGGCTGCATGCCGCTGCTCTTCTGGAATACTTAATACCCCCGCGCTCCCCCAAACCCTCCCCGCAGCGACGCGGGGTGCACGGGCAGGATGGGACCTGCAGCCTGGGAGCAGAGGCTGGAGGCTGAGCACCGTTTCGGAGGTAACCGTGACCCCCAAGCTGCAACATCTGCTTCCAGGCAGGTTTTTTTGGTTTTGTTTGGGTTTTTTTTGTTTTGTTTTGTTTTGTTTTGTTTTTTTAATTTATTTCCTCTTCAATCCCCTTCTCGGGGGCGGTTTTGGATCCAGACGGGATCCCACGGCCAGGGTTGGGAATCGGTTGCTGCCAGCACATGGCCCTGTTGCACCATCCCCAAGGCAGAACAGCAAAGTGCGATGCCCGCGCGGCTCTGGCACTGAATATCGCGGGGTTTGGGGCGTTTTAAGGCAGAAATAACCACTTTAGCCTGCATGGTGCAGCCCACAAGGCTCCCTCCGGGAGTCCTGCATGGAGCTGGAGCTGATCCTAAAAGCATTTCCAGCCTGGGTGCATGGGATGGGGCGTCCTTTGGGATCCCGGTCCTGGCACCGGGGATGG
>VYZW01008373.1:2440-17222 GCA_013401315.1 Balaeniceps rex
TCTAAAAATTCAATATCGGCATCTTTCTCTAGTTCATTTACCCTAATTACCCTAATAATGGGGTAACTGAATTTTTGTTATAATTGTGTTTGCAGCCTTCTACAATATCGTATTTGCTGTCCTCTTGATTGGGAAAGGAGAGATATACTTCCAAACCTATATTATTCTTTTATTGAACTGGAATTTTAATCCATCAGAATTTTGTGTTATATATAGACATTTAGTTAATTAATCATATCTGAAGCATTCATATAATATTAATTTTCACCAGCATGTCATTACCCTTCCTGTACTGGGCTATTAGTCACATTAGCATTTCTATTTTCACAAGGTTTATTTCTAAATGCTCTGTCAAAATGAAATCTGCTTTTAAAAAAAACAACCAAACAAAACAAACAAACACCCCCCCCCAAAAAACCCCAAACCAAAACAAACAAACAAGCAAACAAACAAAAAACCCGGAAAAAAACAGATTGAAGTATTGTTTTTTAATGAATCTGCAAGATATTTTGACTTTGATTTATTGATGTATCAATTTTATGGATTTATCCAAAGGGTTTATTAACCAGTTTGTAAATTATGCATAATTTTCAGTCTGCCTTCTACGGCCTGAGCCTAATCTGAATGCATCTCCTGGTTTGATCTATGGGAATTAATATACTGGCACAGCATGCCCTATGGTTTTTCCCTTAAAAGGTTATTGGAAATTAGCACATCAAATAATCACAATTTCTGAAGAACAAAATCATGTTTATATGATCCTTGGGAAACGAAAATCACAAAATTTAATGTTTTGGCTACGGCCACATTGCAAAATCTGTCACCCACTGTTGTGATTTATATATACAGCTGTACTTGCAATTCTCTCTTTGTGACAGAAAGAGAATTCTCACAACATTAATATGTATCTAGGAAACTAAGAATTTGTTTAAAATAAAGCTGCAAGAACTTGAAAAGCCCACCTGGCAAGGGAAGCATCTTTGCTATTAGAAACAAAAAAACAGAAACCCCGTGCTTTGAGCCCCAGTTGTTGGAAAGAACTGAAGTCAGCAGGGAAAGCTGACCGGAAAAGAAATGACACCTTGAATGTGATTTAAAAGAACAATATTATTTGTTCCCTGACTGGTCTTAGTCTCAGGTGAAAAAAATTAATTTCTAATGGCAAATACATAGATATTGGCAGTGCTGAGGTATTCTTTCCAACCAAATCAGACTGATAAGTTAGTTTTTGTGTACGCTTGGCTAGAGGGACTTTTGCCATGCAAGGTGGACTCTCCAGAGGGCAGCTTGCTACTTTTTAGTTTTAAACTAATCAGCTCATTAATGTACTAAAACTGTGCTAAAACATGAGTGTTACAACTCTTTGTGTTCTCTGGGAGTACATAATTTGGGTACAGAAGAATGTTCCTGAGTAGGTGACAGCAGCACTCGTTAACCATGTGCGAACTGCTGAGCCCAGTCATGACACCAGAGCAAGCAATGCTGGCCAAATGCGATACTAGCTAGAGACAACTGTCAGAGTTGTGTCTGAAAATAGACACAACTCCACACAAGTGCCACACCAAGATTTTGAGCTGCCCTAATCTTACCTGAGGGTGATGAGTGATAAATTGCTGAGTTAGAGGAGGTTGGGCTGAGATTGGCGCTGAGATGTCTCATTTTTAGGTGAGTTCTTGCGACTTTAGAGTTTTGGGAATTGCTAAACTGGAGTCTTCTCCAGCTTTTTCCTCCACATGTGTGTCCTTTAATTATTGCATTGACACAAATCTTCAAAAACTTGAGAGTACTACAGAAGTCAACAGGGGGCAAGCTTTATATGTTCCCTTTTATGTTTCTGAACAGTCCAAGATTCAACTAAAGGATCATTTAATCCCATATTACTTATGAGAGAAGGCTCTGAGGCACTGTAGGATATCTCGTTAGGTCAGAAATAATTTATAGTCTCTGGGAGAGCCCATTTTTTCTAAGTAAAAAGATAAGAGGATTGAGTGGCTGAATGAATTTTTAGACAAAAATCTTTTGGGGACCTGACCCTCTCTGGTTAGTTTAAGAACAAACCCAAAGGGGACAAAAGAGCAAAACCAGCCACAGTTCGTATGAATATTTCAGATCTGGATCATATTCAAGTTCAACTTTGATTTGGAGTTAAATTGTCATTCATCAAGAATTAGTATCAAAAAGTAGAATTTGAATTTAGGTTTTACATATTTGTTTTTCATGGGATGATTTTGGGATATCGGCATACTTGATACAGTTTGCATCAATTTTTTTCCTATGCTTCTGCTTGGCCAGAGCTAGTTTAAGCAATCAGGGCAGGTTATCCAGCTCAATAGAAACGATGAGCTACACCAGCTCTCACTGTAAGATGTAGCAGGGATAAAAACAGTCTTGATTTCCTTAATATATTGGACTGTAAATTGCAGTGCATCATAACCAGCAAAACCATCCTTTCAGCAGGGACTCAATAACTGTGTCAAGGTATGCCATTTCCTTTAATTACTCAGACCTCCCAGCTTCTCAAATGATCAAAAGAAAAACAACCAAAAAAAATTGGACTCGAAATGCTCAAGATGAGGATTACATATTTTGTCTTTAGTCTTCATCTAGTCTCTCACTGGGCTTCATTTGAAGTTTGTAATATACAGAAGAAATGAAGTTCGAAGCCATTATAAAAGCAGATCCTAATCACCTTGAGATTTGGGCTGGAAGCTGATGACATCTTTTGTATTTCTGTGTCATTATTACCAGGCTTCTTATTTAACAAGAACAGGAGAGAAATATTTTTCTTTCTAGCTGCCTAAAATGAAATACTTATTGTATTAGCCAAAAAGACATTCAGCACGCATCTGTGCAACACAAATGTTCTTTTTTCCATAGAATCATGTGTTGCTAAGTGGGCCTGAGTATGGTATTTCTTTAAAATGTGTATTACATATTTGGGAAGGTATTTCTCTGTTTGGATTCCTTTTTCATTTACAACAACAGGAAGCAGTTGAAGGCTACAAAACTGTAACATCAAATTTACCTTATTTCAGCAACGGTATTGATCCTTTATTTTAAAAGTCATTATCATGCAACCTACCAGTGCAACTGATATGTAATTATAGTTTCAAGTAGTGCTTTCCTCAAATATTGTAAATAAAGATAAAATTCATAATCTATTTCTTAGATCTGTATTGCGTGTGCTTCCCATAAACTATTAAATCTTAGTTATAATTACTTATAAGAAATTGAGTTATACCAGGGTGTTTTGCATTGAATGAGGGAAATTCCTGTTGTATATTGTCACTATAAATTACAGTATTTACAGTAGATGCAAGTAATATTTCTAAAAGTTTGGGAATTGTGGTCAAATTATTTTTAGCTTTGACTTTTTTTATTGTTCAGTATCTGGATATTCCTTTTTATAATGTCAAAATAAATCTAATGTGTACAAGGTACAGCTGAAATACAAGACTAGTAAAACTAAGGTGATACTATATAATTTATATGCTGGTTTATTTTCTTAAAGGAAACAAATTGACTTAAGATTAATACTGCAGTATATAAATGGACTCTGTATTTCTTTAGGTATGTAGAGCCATCCTTATGAGTTCTCAATCTTTTTAGTGGTATTTTAGAAGTTTACTTAACTACTTTAGCATCCTGTTCTTTTCACACCTAAAGTATGAGCACACTTTATGATGTTTTAAGCATCTTAGCTGGCAGGTAATGGTACAGCAGGGCTAAAGCCATTGCTCAAAATGCTATGAAAGACTGCACTTCACAGTAAGACGCTACGTAAATTAAGTGCTACTTACATGGAGTAGTTTTCTTGGCTTTGACTTCAATTTTTTTAACAGAGAAAACATCCATGATATTAGTCTCTAATCTGTATGTGTATTTTGAAAGCTGATTGCAGAATTTTGTGGCTGTGCTAAGGGTTAATTCATGGAAGCAGCACTGGAAAAGGAGCTTCTCAGAAGTACTGGTAAGCTAGCTTTCCTTTCTAATGAAAATAATCAGCAAATGAGCTTTCTACTCTTAGTATATAAACAGCCTTGCATGCAGAAGTACTGCAGCAGTTGCCGTAGACAAGGTACAGTCAGGCTAAAGAGGTGCCAGATATTGACACTACATCAGTAATTAATCTGTCATTGGAAAAATTAAAACATTGAAAATGGTTAAATTAATATCATTTTAGTATATCAGAAATACTTAAAAATAAGTGTGTTTAATAATGATTTTTTTTTTAATGTTAGATTTCAAAATGCTTCAAAGTAATTTTTTTTTAGGTTTCCCTGATCTGATCAAAAGAACTTGGCGTGAACTGGCAAAATATTTTCATCAATCCTAATTTTTACTTTTTATATCTTGCCCTAATGGCAATCCCAGTTGGGAGCTGTGTTCCTTTCTGTTTGATCTGTGAAGGTGTTTGTTGGAAAGGCCAAGAGATCCATGAATAGACAGTGCTGTGAGATCAGTTAATCTCTCTCACCATGGGAAATGACAGATACGGTCACAGCGTAAAACTGTAAAGTTTGTTTTAAGGAAATAATTCAGTATTGATCTCTTCTAGATCATCACTATGGTATATTTAGTTTGCAAATAGAAAATAAAAGATCTGTAAGAATAAAGAAACAAAGCTGAAGTCCTTAATTTACACATCATATCTACACGGCCTTGCTTTTCTCTTTATTATGATGTTTTTATGACTTAAAATTTTTTTACTACTAAACCATTTTCAAGTAAGTCTAAAGTAGAGATGTTTTGTTCTGTCTTGTCTAAGTAGTCTACCACTTTTTTTTTTTCCTGATGGTATTATTGCCCTGCTGTAGACATTTTGGAGGCCATATAATTAAATTTGTTTTCAAGGCTTTTTTCTAATTAATTCTTATAACAAGTTTACAAAGCCTGGCTACACCATGGGACTCACTGGACAAGATAATTAAGAAGGGCCTTTTTGTGTTCAGCTGGGCATAATTGTTTCTATCACAGGACACAAAAGATCATAAGCTAGCAACTTTTCCTTTTAGCTGAAGAAGTTATGTTTTCTAGGTAGAACAATACAATATGAAATAAAATATAGGCTGCAAGTGACAGACTTGATGTACAGAGAGTTGATTCAAGAAACTACATAAGCATAAAACCAAAATCCTAGAAACTGCTATTTTAAACTTCAGGAAAGGTAAGATCCAACATTTTGATGTAAGCTGGTTCGGACAGCTATTCATTATTAATCATAACCTACACTCCTAACTGCAACTTATGCCTCCTATGTCTCTAACTTTAAGTATGAAGAAACTTTGTATAAACAAATAGATTTTAAAAAATAGTATTTTCAACTCTTTTGTGTGCCATGCAAGTTCCACAGCAAGGGATGGAGAGCTCAGCGAGCTGTCAGCCATCCTCATTCTGAATTCTGTAAAAGGCAGCAGCAGGCAGGCAGAGCTCCAAGGTTAAGTGCATGGTGGGCTAAGTGACGAAAGAAAACAATGTTACATTCTTTCTCTGGGATTTCTTAATTGCGTATCCTCTTCCTGCAATATTCATTTCAGTTGTATGCTCTTGAGCAAGTTCTGAATTCCTTGGGTTTTTTCCAGTCATGAATGGTGTTTCCTTCCTACTGCAAATTCATTCACAGAGACTATTTTGCAATATTTACTCAGTAGATCGTGCAATGCAGAAAATATTCTTCTCTAAGCAGAGAACAATACTGTGCCATTGTCTATTTCAGTCATGTCACTAAACGTCATTTCCAAAGTAGATGGTGTCAAAATGCGCCAGAAGTAAATTACATCTAACAAATGGAACTTGTTTCAGAGTATCTTTCTCAAGCTGGGAAAGAAGGTATGAATTAGATATGTGGCAAAATGACAAAATTCACAGTAAGTGCATCCTGAGAGGCTTTATGCCATTTGTATCTTTTCAGTATTCAAAATGTTCTTTTCTATATGGGTTTTTATGACATGCTATCAATATCTTTGTCTGTATAACGTCCAGAAAGCAGTATGGCTATACACTTCTTTTGCTTCCTCTTCAGCAGAAAAGCATGGGGACTCCCAAGTTTTAATAAGGTATTAGAGCTACTGTTCCTGTGATGTTGGGTTTTTTCACTCTGCATTGTTGTGTTCAGGTGAGACAAAGTAGAAATAGGGACAGTGTTTGGAGAGGGTTTTTTTGAGGTAGTGTATTGGGTTTGCATGGCAAGATTTTGGTAATGGGGGGGCTACAGGGGTGGCTTCTGTGAGAAGCTGCTAGAAGCTTCCCCTGTGTCCGATAGAGCCAATGCCAGCTGGCTCCAAGACGGACCCACCACTGGCCAAGGCCGAGCCCATCAGCAATGGTGGTAGTGCCTCTGGGATAACATCTTTAAGAAGGCGGGAAAAAAAAACAACCCAGCAAAAACTGCAGCTGGAGAGAGGAGTGAGAATATGTGAGAGGAATGACTCTGCAGACACCAAGGTCAGTGCAGAAGGAGGGGGAGGAGGTGCTCCAGGCACCGGAGCAGAGATTCCCCTGCAGCCCATGGTGAACACCACGGTGAGGCAGGCTGTCCTCCTGCAGCCCTTGGAGGTTAATGGTGGAGCAGACATCCACCTGCAGCCCATGAAGGACCCCATGCCGGAGCAGGTGGATTTGCCTGAAGGTGGCTGTGACCCCGTGGGAAGCCTGCGCTGGAGCAGGCTCCTGGCAGTACCTGTGGACCCATGGAGAGAGAGGAGCCCACACTGGAGCAGGTTTGCTGGCAGGATTTGTGACCCCGTGGGGGACCCATGCTGGAGCAGTCTGCTCCTGAAGGACTGCGCCCCATAGAAGGGACCCACACTGGAGCAGTTCGTGAAGAACTGCAGCCCATGGGGAGGACCCACGTTGGAGAAGTTCATGGTGGACTGTCTCCCGTGGGAGGGACCCCACGCTGGAGCAGGGGAAGAGTGTGAGGAGTCCTCCCCTTGAGGAAGAAGGAGCAGCAGAGACAACGTGTGATGAACTGATTGCAACCCCCATTCCCCATCCCCCTGCTCCGCTTGGGCGGAGGAGGTAGAGAAAATCAGGAGTGAAGTTGAGCCCGGGAAGAAGGGAGGGGTGGGGGGAAGGTGTTTTAAGATTTGGTTTTATTTCTCATTACCCCACTCTGATTTGACTGGTAATAAATTAAACTGATTTTCCCCAAGTTGAGTCTGTGTTGCCTGTGACAGTAATTGCTGAGTGATCTCTCCCTGTCTTTATCTTGACCCATGAGCTTTTTGTTATATTTTTTCTCTCCCCTGTCCTGCTGAGGAGGGGAGTGATAGAGCGGCTTTGGTGGGCACTGGCATCCAGCCAGGGTCAACCCACCACAGGTAGAAAAGTAAAAAAGATGCAGCTTGCTGAGGTCCTGGAGGAATTTACTCCATAGTCCAGGCTCCATTGCTGAAGAAGCAAAGGCCTTCCTCCTTGGGCGCTGCTGAATCTTTGGCATGTCCTGAGACAGAATATAGAGAATCCCAAAAGGAAAGGAATGAGCACAGCACTTGAACTTGAATCAAAAGCTGGTAAAAAGATAGAGAAAAGACTGTGTTTAATCTTGCACGTTGCTGAGGAAATTAGCAAAACAATGTCATTTTGCATAACTTAGAGTTTCCTAAATGCAAGCTTTTTAAATTGATATAGTCTCCAAAAGTGATAAAGGTTTGGATTTTGGCATGATGTCTCTCAGCCAGCTGAAGGAGAAAAAGCGTCACTCTCGGAGACAGTAGCATGGTTGGTGTCAGGAGTGGTTAAAGGCAAGCAATGAAGGTTGTCAGAAAATATTTAAGTTGCACTTTGCAAGTGTAGGTGAAACGTACAGAAGTGAAGGTATTTCAGTGGCAAACTACAGCAGTGAATATTTGATTAAATGGAGACACTGGAAGTGTATAAGAATCTCATTTTCCTGTTAGTTGTATATTTTCCAGTGCCCGCATATGAAATCTGTTGACATAACAGTGGTAGCATGTCTTTCTGCATATACAAGAATATTTCCTCTACTATTCATTATTTTATGTCAGTTGCTTCATGCAGTTAAAACTAATGAACCACTTTTTATCAAACTAAAGAAGTCATATACGTGTGTACTTATGTATTCTTTCAAATTTTTTTGTAGGTGGCTTAACTCATACAATTCAAACCAAGATCTAGTACTATAAATGTGCCAGTGCTTAGTTTCAGTAACTGTTTTACTTATTACATCATCTTACGCTAGTGCACCGATCCAGAGGCTCGTAAGTTAAGTAGCTGCTCAGTGTTGTGCTTCATCAATATTTTGTGTGTTATATGAAATGTCATGGTGATTATGCAGCCTCAGAGAACAGGGTCATGCAGTCTTAATGAATTAATTATAAACCTATATGAAAATGGCCACAGCTTGCTATTCCTCAGTAGCAGCAGAATAGGAAAGAAATTTATTTCTCATTTAAAGGCAATTGTCTATGGGTTGCGTGTTTCATTAGACCAAGTTCTACTGTCTTCCAGATTGAGTTATGTCTGTGCTGGCAGGAAGCAGAAAAGTGTGAGTCTTGCTCATTTTTTGCACATTTCTGCCCTTTTTAATTTAATGGCTTAAAACACGCTGTGATGACAAGTGCTAACTTCCTGCGGTTTTGCACTATGTTGTGTCATCCAGAGAAAACTAGAAACAGTTCTGTCCAAAGGAAAAGACAATATGAAGTGACAACTTGTGCTGGCCTGCAGGAACTTGATCACGTTAACTCCCTAATGGAGAAGCTAATGTATGTCAGCATTGTACCGTGCGTAATGAGTTCAGACTGGAGGGAACGGTGTTTCCTCTAGTTGAATATGTTTTGATTAATTTGCAAAATATTACTGCAGCTTTCATTTTTATCTATGACTGGTAAAGACCCTTAATTTAGATATTACTGCTCTTTTTTTCATTGCACAGTTTTAAAGGAATTCAGTGAACTGAAAGATCAAATGATAAATCACTAATATTTACTCAAAATATAAATAAATAACAAAATAATAAGGTACTGGGATCCATGCAATAGGGTATTAAAAAATAAATAAAAGGGAGCAACTATTTTCATGTCTAGGTAGTTCTTTCATGGTGAATTCATATGCAAAATCATAAACTAATGCATACTTTTTATATAGCAAATTTGAGGTGCTTCATAGTATTTAAATGAAGTTTTCTCATCAGTTGCAAACCTTGTGTCTATAAATATATATATGTGTGTGTGTGTATATATATCTATATAAACTTTTTCCTTTGAAGAGCAGGGATAGTCTTGTGGATAAGACACTTACCTAAAACCTGAAAAATTTCCTTTTCTGCCTCAATTTCTGTTACCCACCAATTACTTAATATCTTAATTATTGTAATTGTCAAATGGAAGTAACAGTTCATCTTTTCCCTTACCTTGCCTGCTTAGATTTTATTACCCTTAGACCTAATAAAAGCCGCTCCTTACTTCATCAGTGATGTCTACAAGTAATCCTGAGCTTAGTTGCTCAAAATGTTTCCATTGTGTAATAATCATAACACAAAACTATCAATATTTAAAATCTATTCATTGTCGGTGTTCTTTATCTAGCAGAGGACTCATGAGGTGGAAGTGCTGAACTATTCCATTCCTTCTTCTTTCTACTTGTAAGGAATTTTCCTTATCAGGATTTATTAAGCATTCAGCAACACTCTCAATGCTAATGTTTGCATGACCTGTAAAAGATGTTACCACTGAAGTTTCCAAGGCACTGTAGTGATACTAACTGGTGTCTAAATGATTCCAAATTAATTTAAAAACAGGGAAGTGAAAATTTATGCAGGAAACAGTTTGAATTGAATGCACAGTTCTTAGAGCAGAAAAGAACTTCTGAAATTAATCTGGAAGGACAGTCCTGGCGCCATTGGAAGTTACCCTTCAGGTCACGCATGGGCCTCCTCACCCGAACGTGTTCTGCTTTGATGCACCATGCACGTGGCAACTAAATACTCCACTAGGAAAGCAAAGAGAGTTTATTCATAAGCACCCTACAGGCCTTTCTGGGGACAGTTTGCTAGTTCTCTCCCTGGAAAGGAAATCAGATCTAGAAGCTTAAAGAGTGAAAAAGCTACCCTGTAAAAATTCAAGATTTTTTCTTTTTTTACCTTTTGTTTGTTTGTTTTTTACCACTGAGGATGCTTCTAAGGAATTACTTCAACTCTAAGGACTTCAGTGAGTTTTGCTTTCTATTTCCTACAGTTTTACACGTTTAGACACCATTTATAGTGTAACAAACGCTAAGCAGCAATGACATGAATACGATTTGCATTTTTTATGCATTTTGAAAGTAGCTCTATCATTCAAATAGACAGTTTTAATACTTTTTTCTGCACAGATTCCCTGATCAACATGTGGACTAGAAGTACTGCGACAATTTTTAAAAGACTTTACGTGGAAGAAATTTGTGTCTAATGTAAAGCCTCAAAGGGAATTACCAAATCCTTTAACTGTGTTTGATCACAAGGAAATAAGCTGCATCTACAAAAAAGAATTCTTTCAACATTTCTAATTAAGTAACTTTGGAGAAAACACGCAGCCATTTTGTTTGTACTGCACTTCTTACATAAATGGCACTTCAGATCAGCTGCATGCTTAGTCACACGAGTCTTCCATTGAATTATTCACAGAAACACACCAGCCTCATTGGAAAGAAAACCTTTGCTGTGTGAGTAAGGTTGGCTGATGGTTACTTTAATTCCAAAACCTCAGGGAAGAGGTGAGCTGCACAAAAAGTGGTGGTATGTGTCACATGGAAGGTTCTCGAAGTTGCATGACAAAATACTGATTTGGTGTGCAAACAAGATAATTACTGTCAATTGGGCATTTGTATGACTGCATACTTATTCACTTAATCTAGAGCTTTTGAAAAACCTTTTTCTATTTTTGACACAGCTGTATCATACACCTTTATCGATTTCCTCTGTATAAGAGGCTTGTATATTATCACAGGGTAATGCTGTTCAGTTCACATAGTTTATCAATTGGGATTGAAGCAGTCTATTGATTTTTTTTAATTGATATATTATTGATTGCCAATTAGTGAATTATACCTTTGAGATCAATATTTGTAATATAACAGATAAAAAATATTGTCTTGAAAAAGTGTACTTCCTTTTGAAATGTGCCAGTAATAACAAGTGAGAAAATCATTTGGGCTGATGGGGAGAAATTAGAATTACAATGATATTAAATATGCACAAAAACTTAGCTTCTACACACTGTCATAGGTAATTGAGTGCTCAGATACTACTCTTATTTCTGGATTCAACCACATATTCTGGAATATTGCATTCAAAAAGCCATCCTTGTGCTTTTTATAAAGAAGAAGTAAGTTTACAAAAATTATTTAGACACATTCTTGGACCAAAATGGAGTGTAACAGAAATGGCATTGTGGTGTGTTTGTTTCTTAAAGGTACTGTTGCTAAAATATTTGATATTATGGAGGACTAACAGCGCTAGCCCAGTCTGTATTTACGTAAGAGTATTGCCAAGAAAATATTTTGACAGTGGGACATATAAATGTGTCAAAATACAGAAGTGCTATCATAAGAAAAAGTTCAACTTCTGAAGATTAGCATCATGTGATATAAGTAAAATCACCTGGTATAAGAAAAGCACTGGGAGCAAATAGATGAAAACAAGCAGCTTATAGCAGTGAAAAGCAATTGGCACGGCATGCCAGGCCGTTGGATGTGTCCTGTTGCAGGACATCGTGTTCCAAAGAGGTATCTGTGTATTATAAAAGCTAATGGAGACACAAAGTAGTGAACAGCATGTACAGAAAGAAATTCCATTAACTTTATTTTTATTGTTACTAGTCAGCGTGTATCTATAGAGCTTTGCAGATATGTAAAGGCAGAATGCCATTTCCGATTCCTGCGGTTCCAAATGGACAGTTGAAAAAAAGTATAGCAGAATTTTTCATCTGAGGTTACTGCAAGCAACTGAGCATTTATACCACTCCAAAGATGATGATCATTAACTGTAGTTGTTCAGTGTCTTTGTGTATACCAACAAAAAAAGCACTTTGTGCTTCGTGCCCTCACAAAAACACTGCCTGCATCCATCCCTGTGCATGAAGGCATTACATGTTGACTGAAGACCTTTGCAGAAGATGCTTTTTCTGATTATCCTGTGGAGGACCTTGCTTGTAGAATAAGAGCTCCTCCACAAAACTTGACCCATTTTCAGTTACAGACTTTTTAAATTATGGATTTTTTTCAGGCCTTTTAGTATTAGGGCATCATGAATCCCATTACATAATGTTTACAGGTTATAGTAAGCAGGGACAATTGCCCATCTATTGTATTTCTTATTTCTTTCCAGGTCACCTTAAGAACAGAGTATGTTCATACTATTTATTGAAGCTTTAAGACTTTAGTCCAACCAGTTAAATCTTTTATCAAATTGACATTGCTTTTTTCTTATGTGGGTGGGGATCGCTCTCAAAAAAAATAATGCAAGCCAGGGAAGAATAGTCTGGCTTATAGAGACCTTCATCTGAGTGCTTTAGAATGATTTATAGACTACTAATTAGTCAACCCTTACAGCACCTCTTGTGGCAAGTTGTACTATTTACCTACAATAAGTAGGTGTTTTCAAAATCATCCAGCAACTGGCTCTAATGAAACTGAAATTTCCACTGCTTTGTGCATGCAAGCAGGGCCAAGCTGCACCTAGGTCTAGAGAAAAAGAAAAGAAAAATCTAGGCAACAAAATGAGAATTACATTTGTGCTGTTTTCTACTCTCTGTTTCCTCAGTTATCTGAGGTCTATAGGTAAAACTGCTTTTTAGTACATAACACCTTTTATGTTTAGTGCACATAGTTTGTAGTCTTCCGTTTCAAGAGAAAAAAAAAAATCTAACTCTTCAAAGGCTCTTTAGAGATCTCTTTTATGTGTGTCATTTAAGTCCATTTTGGGCTGTGTCTGGTACCATCTCTGAGATTTTACATGAGTGTAATCCAGAGTTTTTTAAGCAGCCATCGAGGAAGATCTCCCAGGATCATGTAAGTTACAGTTGCCAGTCCTGAGTACTTTTCTTAGAGTTTCTGGCAGGTTTTAGTCTGTGCTCAGCTGACTTGAAATAAATGAACGTATAAAATCATGAAGACCAGGCACCTGAAAGTGTTTAAATTTTAGTCATCACACTTCAGAATCATCTGGATAGCCAATGGTAAGCAATACAATGAGGGAAATTTCCCCAGGCCTGGAGATATGTGAAGAATGAAAGGAGAAATAGCGGACAGCAGAAAGTGAATTATACATAAAACACTTCTACATGGATCAAAGAGAGAAGAGGGGAAATGGTGAAAAACAGGGAGAGCAGTTTCACCCTTTGCTTCTTTTCTCTGTGCAGGTGTTCAAGGTTTCCATAGAAACTTGAACATAGTCTGAATTTGGGGGAAAATAACATTTCTTCCATTTCTGTTTAACTACCATAAATGCTATACAAAAATTGATGTGTGGTTTCTGTTTTGCATAACTAGTCCAGCTAATTCCACAAAAAACATTCACTAAAGCCAATGAATCTATTGAGCCTTGTGGTGAAATTATGAATATAGGTTATTTTTACATGTCACTGGAACAGTTTTGGTCATAAAACAAAGCTAAGTGGTATCAGGAGTTAAAATGGAGCTTGTCTTTCATCTCAGCAGGTGATGCACTTACGTTATATTGGTTAAATGGATTTTGTGAAATATATATGTCTACAATTTCCATTCTGTTTATGCAACATGATGATACTTTTCTTTAAAGGAACACTTCTCTAATGTATTTTTTTTGGTCTTTCTGCAATCTCTAATATTAGCTTCTTTTAAAAAATAATGTTGTCTATATTACAGTAGAATACTATCTAATGAATAATATCTAGAAATTGATAAAAATTAATCAAAAATAGGCTATGCAAAATGAGATACATACCAAATGTGTTGTCTGTAGTTGGTGTATAGTTTATCTTTTCTGAGGACGGCTACATATATCTGTAGTTAATTCAGATGTTGTCAGCCTGAAGAAGCTGACAGTTACTCTGGCATTATCACCTCTTGATACCATCAAGGTATGAAACATTCTTGAATGAAATTCATAGGTGTGGGTTAATTTTTAAAGTATGTCTTAATTCCATGAGAAAGTTAGAAATTGAAGTTGTTCATTCTGGATGAACATTTTGCTCAACTGTAATCTGCAGAACTGCACCTTCAGAAAGCACTGAGTTAAACAGTAGCTTCACAACCTAATTTTAGGGATTGGATTTGTGTGTATCTACACATGCCCAGGAGCAAAATATGGAATTGAGTGTATGTCCTGGTTTTGGTTGGGTTAGAGTTAATTTTCTTCCTAGTAGCTAGCATAGTGCTGTGTTTTGGATTTAGTATGAGAAGAATGCTGATAACACACTGATGTTTTAGTTGTTGCTAAGTAGTGTGTACACCAGTCAAGGACTTTCTTTTTCAGCTTCCCATGCTCTGCCAGGTACACAAGGAACTGGGAGGGGGCACAGGCAAGACAGTTGATCCAAACTGACCAAAGGGCTATTCCATACCATGTGACGTCATGCTCAGTATATAAACTGGGGGGAGTTGGCCAGGGGGCAGTGATCGCTGCTCGGGGACTGACTGGGCATCGTTTGATGGGTGGTGAGAAATTACATTGTGCATCACTTATTTTATATATCCTGTTATCATTATTATTATTATTTTCTCTCCCTTTGCTGTCCTATTAAACTGCCTTTGGGTTTTACTTTTTTTTCCCGATTCTCTCCCCCATCCCACAGTGGGGGGG
>VYZW01008373.1:17256-33332 GCA_013401315.1 Balaeniceps rex
CCCGGTTCCTCCCCCCCTCCCGCAGGGGGGGGGGGGGGGAGGGTGAGCGAGCGGCTGTGTGGTGCTTAGTTGCCAACTGGGGTTAAACCACGACAGTGTATCACAGGGAAAAGCAGTTACTCCTTCATGTTAGGAAGCGGGTAAGTTCAGTTCTGCACAGGGATATGGACACTGCAGTGTTATGAAGGTGGAGATGATATTCCCAATCTTTGTTCAAAGGACTTTCTACACTTTTTTACAGTAATTGATCATAGAACTTAGTGCTTTTAAAAAAAAAAATCAGCAAGGAGCAGAATATGGGATTCCCTATTCCGAAATGAGAGGCCAGAAATGAGGAGCATCACTGGGCACAGGCAAATAAATAGTGTGTGTGGCTGGCGGGGGACATGGGACAAGCAGGGCCACTGCCAGGGCACTTGGTATGGCAGTGCCCTCCTAAAGCCCATCCTTGGACTTTAATGCATGCCCACTCCAACATGCTTCTCAAATTTTGTTTACAGTGAAACTATTGGATGCTGTCCACCACATGGCATCACTTACTCAGTTAAGCATGGACACATGTAAAACAGCTCTGTTTATGGCTGAAAACAGACCGGATGAATTTGGGTCTAGATTTTCATAAGAACTCTAAACTATGGTAATTCAGTTCTGTGTAATTATGGAAAAATGAAAATTTCAGCCTGCTTTTTGTTGTTGATTTTCCCTCTATCATTTATCTCACATTTTAAAAATCTCCCGTCTATGCTGAAAATGAAATAAGTGCAATTATTTCTATACACATAATATTGTTCTTAAGGAATAGATTTGTTCTTCAAATCTATTTGAAATAGAAATAGAAATAGAAATGCACACTTTGAAAAATTTGTCTATTGAAAGATAACATATTAGTGGAAAAATACTGAATATATGAAAAGAAAGATTTCTTGAGATTAAGCCTAAAATGTCAATAATATTCTCATTATTAACATTTAATATTTCAGGGTATATCCCATAATTTACTTTTATTACGATGATTAACTACAAAAATTTCCTTTACCTTTTTAGGTTGTCTACTCTTTCTCTTCCACTGTAAACACTTCTTCTGCTTTTTTATTTTTTTCCTTCCTTTCTTCATATTTATGTGTAAAACCAAATACATGGTTCAGCATGCATGCATTTTGGTAATATTCATATTGCAGCTGATACACATATTCTGACTTTAATTCTTTTCTATGCCAGTGGAATTATTGCAATGATGGTTTTAACCTGTGCTCTTGGATGGTCATGTCCAAAGTCTGTAAAAAGGGTCTCTGACTTCCATGCAATTTGAATCAAGTTTTATTGGTTAGTACCTCATAGTCTCACTGAAACAATTAATGTACAGTGTTTCATAGTGTGTTGTTTCCTGAGTAATATTGGCAGAAAAATGTCTGGCTCCAGCGGGCTGGAGGCTTGAATGCTAAATTGAGGATGTTGTTCTCATTGAATTTATTTTAATTATACCTTTCATGAGCATTAAAATAAATACATAATAATTAAAATAAAAAAGTAGTGGTTAGTTGCACTAAACAAGAAGATGCTAGATGCTGGTCATACAGCTTACTGAACTACTGGAAAACACTTAATACTGTGGGGATGAGGGCAGACAAAGATCAAGTAGGGTATCACAGAACACCCACAAAATTACCTCAGTGAAAAAGGTCTATCTGATTGAGCACTGCTGACACTTGCCAATCTGATAAGAGTATTTGCTTAAGTTGCTCATAGAAGAAACATCTGAAATGTAAAAGAATCCTAAATAATAAAAAAGCATAAATTACAATTCGTAGAATTTTTGCAAGTGTCAAGAAGTGAAAAACATCTCAGCCACAGTTGATAAGGAACATATTAACTTAAAAAAAGTCTGATATTGAAACTCTCTCTTAAAAGTCTGTACCTATGGTTGACATTGCAACTTTACACTGTCAATGTTTTGAAATAATCTTCTGAAGATCTGAAATGCACAGTTAAAATACTCTCTTAATATGCATCAATTTTAAATAGGCAAAAAGCATAAATGCACACAAGAAGAATTTCTAGGTGATCTATTTCATGTTTTATTAAAGCATGCTTCAGTATGCTTCCCATTACCTGAGAAATTCTGTTCAGTCTGTATATTTCTAAAATAAATAGATTTATTTTATCTTAAACTTCGCAGCTTTAACTCACCTCATCACAATTAAATATGCTTTTATTTTTTTCTGATCTTATATCGCCATGTACAGAGTAAAAGAGCCATAATCTGAGATTCTATCACAAGTTAAAATCTGTAGACAGGCAGTATTCCTCAATAATGAATACGGTTAAAAAACACAGTAACCTGGATACATCTTGTGATTAGCAGGGCAATTTATTTTTAAGCATTAGAAGTCTGCTATCATCCAATTCCTCGAAAACGCAGCAGAAATTGCTTCTTATTTTGAAACAGTCTAAGCCTTGAGAAATTAAAAAAAAAAAAAGGAACAAACCTTTTTCATTGGGCTACAGCTAATTTGGACTCTTGAAGTTTCCATAAATATTGTTTTCCTAATAAAGAACTGCTTGATAGGCTCTAAAGTCCTTCAGAGAGTTAGGACCTTGTTTTATATACCACTGCTAGTGAATTTATACCCTGGTTTAAATCTAAAAAGTCCAGCTGTTTCCAGTGTCGAATTCTTAACGACTGAAATATTGGATTTATTTAGTCATGATAAATAGGACAGCATTTGTAGCATTAGAGGAGAATTAATTTACCAATCTATATTAGTAGGCCTCGATCCCACAATTCAAATTTATGGAGACCATTTATGTGAAAGTCAATGCCAGCATTTTACATCATTAAAATGAACAATATGATCCATGGGATGCCAATATAACAGCTCTCCAGGACCTGAAAAATTTACTAAGAGACTTTCAGTTTACTCCATTGTTGAAAATCCTTGGAAATCACTTCCAGAAAGCTCCTAGACACTTCTGGTTTATGGTGGCAGTACAGGTGTTTGGATTCACAGTCTAGTGCTTCTAGTTATGTTACATAGTAAATAAACTAGATTTTATACTAATAACATAAACTAGGCCAAGGTGTTTCATTTATTATCACACTTGTAACATGTCACTTGATATCCTGCTTACTATCTAAAATGTGATAGGAAATTAATAATATACTTTGAATTTTTCATTGTAACAAAATGTTGGTTTGATCAATCATAATGCTGATTGTTGTGTATTAACTGAAAAAAGTATTTTTATATGAATTCATTATGGTTACAGGATACTTTGGAGGATGATATTAGAGAAACTGTTTTTCCAAACAGCCATGATTTAAGTGAAGTCCTTGAAGGCAATGACATGATTTCATTAAATTTTTAAGCACTGGTTTTACTGAGCATTCTTCGCCCCCCCCCCAAATCTCTAGATATTTTGAGAGAGCTTTTCTCTCTTGGAACTCTGTAAGTGAAATGTGGTCAGCATATCTCCCAGCACATTTGGTTGTAATCACAGGAACAAAGTTGAAAACTTAAGGCAAGAATACATGCATGCACATTTCATGTAAAAGCACGAGCATCTATCAAGCACTATCAAAACAATGTCTCTTCTAAATGAAGGTCTGAATCTCTCAATGGAATATCAATTTTACTATTATACATGGGAACCTATCTTCTAATTGTTGCCGCCGCTTTCTTTGATGTACAATAAGAACAATGTCTGTAGGCAAATTTTCTGTGGAATACATCATATGTAAGCAGGCACACTGAAACATGATCATGCATATCTCTTAGAAGNGACATAGTGGAGAAAGACCAGATATTATTTAGTAGCATACTGTAATTAGTGATATTTTTGTCGTGATTTCTTCCTCTATTGATAATAAAGCCATGTTTTGTATTGAGATTTCTCTTTTCCTTTTCCAACCCCTCTTTTCCCCCAAACATAAAACAATAAAACCTGCTGTCAAAGTATCTATTAGATTAATTTCTGAATAATTAAAAAAAATCTGGCGTATGTTATCCAGGACCAAAAAGTCTTGATGCAATTTATGTAATTTCATGATTCATTAATTTATCTTTTCTCTTGGAGAAACAAAAGTCTCAATTATGCCTCAAAAGGACTGTATCTATCAAAAAATACTCGCCTTAGTCTAGTATGTGTTTTATACCTGTAGATAATGAATAAGTCAGCGACAGGCTTATAGGTATGCTGTTATCTATATAAAACTGGAATTGATGATGTTGATGGTTTAAAAATTTCAAATAGCTTCTGAAACAAGAAGCTCTATTTTTCCAAAATAAAGTATTGATTTAACTTATGGTCACTGATTGTATTATAAATCATTAGGATCTTCTTTCAGTAATATACACAAATAGATTAGTGTTTACTTTAGGAAGAGTGTTCTGGAGACACTAAATGAAATAACAAAGGAAACTTTAAAATTGCAGCAGATATGTCTGCAATCCTTCGAGGCTCAGAAGCTTAAATTTTAGGTGCTAGAATTATATAGACAGACAATAGTTAATATGACACTGATGTTGCAGTTTTCTGACTAACTGTAACGTCGATCACAAATCTTGTCATATATGTATCGGACATTTGACAAATGTAGAGTTTATTTTTGAGCAGCCCAGTTGTTTTTTAAGATACATTTATAGTCGTGTTGCTCTAGCCAGATTGCTTCTTTTAGCCTTGATGTTGCCTTGTCTGGCCTGAAGGATCACATTACTTACGTTTTGTGAGGACTACAGGTGTTTCACCATTTAGAAAAAGAGAAGATTAGACTGAAGAGATTCAAACTCAACATTTTGCAGACTGAATGGCAGATTAACAGTGGAAAATGAAAGTGATAGACTCAGTCATTACTTAGGAAAATCCATCAGAGTCACAGAACTTGATGAGACCTGGGCCAGGCTCACAAATTTTAGTGAAAACACCACAGCTAGTAAGCAACCTGTAATGGGATTCAATGAAGAGACAATATGACTGATGGTCAGGAGTGTTACGTTATGTCCTTACCTCTCTCAGTATTTACTGTATGTGGTTGATAAAGTCATTTGACATTTCTGCATCACTGTTTTGTTATGAGGCAAGTAATGCTGATCTATCTTGGTAAAATTCAATTAAGTCTGTTGATAAAATAGCCCAAGTTTTGTGCTAAATAATGCTTACCGTTTAGCTCTTCTGTGATGCTTCAAAAGTATTGGGAAGGGAGGAGTAAAACTCAGCTGGCACGTAAGCGTGTGGGGATGTAAAAGGTATATCATTAGATGCAATAATCATTAGATGGGTTTCACTTTGAAGAACGAAATGTGGACATGAAATATTTTCTTCCAGTGTAAGAAAACTGACATTCATGGCAGAATAGCGGGTTATTTGTAAACTGAAGAAAACCATGGCAGAGAATCCAAATAAGTAGTGCTGCAGGTGATATTTTTTTTTTTTAATGGAGGCTATTTCTAATATTCTTATCATGGACATGCACACAATGTACAGTAGAGAATACCAGAAGAATGTAATTATACATTTACCATATGAAATCTAATTATTATTCTGTGCTACTATCTCAAACAATAAGCATTTTCATATTAAAACTGCTTCTGCCAAACATCTTAACTATTAGAAGATTATTGGGTTGAGGTTGAAGTTGTTAAGTCGAGAGTAATTAAATTATCACACTTAAAAACAATTTTTAACTTGAGAATGGCTAAGTCTACATTTGTGTTTCTAGCGATACTGATGTATGCTTGTTTTAAATGCATACATCGTATGTACTTTAAATTTAGGGACCTTTCTGCCTGAAAGAGATCATCTTTGGTATTATTTTTACTGATTTTATGACTTCTTGTGAGCAGGAAATCCAAATTAATGACAACTATGAATCTGTGAAGGCAGATTACAATTAATAAGGAAATTGATTAAATGTTCAATATGCTGTATTTTTCTTTAAATAATGGCATATTTACATTTTTAAGCAAGTCTTATAAAGCAGATTTATTGTTTTATTCTTGTCTTAATTTAGGTTTTCTGTAATTGTCATTATAAGATAGATACTCATAATCCTTCTACCTCTGCACTGATGTATAAGTTCCTAGTGTAAACTTTTATAGTGACCAAGTTTTAAATCCTTCTCCTATAAATTGGATAACTGGACAGACAGTGGGTGATCTTGAAAGTGTTTTGAAGAGTATTCATGAGCCTACAGCTTTTAAATTCTTAAAAACCCATTTAAACTTTTATTGGTTTTATCTTTAACAAAGAACTGTATGGAAAAGCTATGCAGGAATAGCAATAAAGAATACATTGCAGTGCATGACATTCAATTTCTTCGTAACTGGGGAGATTAATGAACTTGCCTGTAGGTTAGCCATCGCTATCTCTAGTGATACAGAAATAAAATGCCCATAACTATAATGCAGTCTCTTTTGCTTAGGTCAAATGAAGCCTTTCCTTCAGATAGGTTCTTTTAGATTGGTTTTCTTTATATTTTTTACTATATTAGCATGCCAGCATTTTAAGAATGTTGAAGACTAATTCTAGCCACAAAATAGAAATTTAATTAATGTAATGAATGTAAAGATTAAGCCCTGAATATTCAGAAGTGGCCAACTAAGGTTAGATACTTAAAACTTAGACACCTATGTATGTGATCTGATACTTGAAAGTACCTCTTGAAAAGAAGTAACATCTGAAAATGAAACACCTCTGAAAATGGCATATTGTAGTTATGGTATGGAATTTTAAGGACTACAGAAATGAACATGTTGCTCGAAATGTCTAGAAATTAATCAAAAGCAAGCTCTAGCTAATGGGGATCAGGTTCAAGGACATATTTTCAAAACTAAGTTATAATTCAATTTCCACAGTCCTCTTGCATATCATGATATTTTAAATGTTTTGTCCCAATTTTCCAAATTTTATTATCAAAAATTTATTTGCATTCAGGGAATTTGTTTCCTTTAACATTCTGTACTATATGATCAAGATTTCCAAACAGGCTTCTTAGGTCATGTTCCGAAGTTCATCTTGTTCGTGAGCAGTGTTCTTTTCATGGCTTTTTGGTAAACTATTCATGTTGATTTCATTATGCAGTCCATTAGGGGAATCTCTATCTCTTCATAAAATTAAAAGCATTTTAAATGTGATTTTTAGTATGTAACTGGAAAAATACTATTCAAATACATAAAAATAAGTTAAAAAACCCCCACCTCCTCAGACATGTAACTTTTGCTTATTTTAATTCAGTTCATAGTGTCCTGGTTGATAAATAAGGTGTGCTGACAGGTGTACTGTGGGTGTTTCAACAGAAGGAAAAAGAGCTGATATTTTCATGATCTGTTTATTTTTCCAAGAAATGGGAATTTATTTTTCACCAAACAAACCTTTAGTTTGACTAATCCTCCACACATGCACAACAGCTGGGAACATGATTTCCCCATTTAATGTATTTTTAAAAGAAACGAACAAAACTTTTAGGTTTCTTTTCTTCAGTTTTTCTTTCTTTCACCATGGCAAAGCATGTATCAGGATCCAGACGTGCAAATGTTCATGTTTCTGTAATTAAAAATAAGAACGAAAAAATGAAGAAAAAGGAAAGGTTATATTGGATGGTTCATGTGAGAAAGTCAGTGAGTTTTATTTGAACTTTTAGTAGTACAATTTTAGAAATTTTGAGATTGGAGAGAACATATTGAATCTCTGTTCATATCTTGCACTCAGTGCTTCAACAGTGAGAATAGTAAATATTCTGCTATTACCTTCAAGAGCTGAATATTCTTTTAGAAAAAAGAAACTACGTACAGCTAAAAATAATGGATGACAATTTATCTCCTACTTGATAGCCAAAGCCTTATCCTAATGCATCTTAAAGGTAAGGAAAGGGATACATAAAGTAACCAAATGCACAGAAACAGACATAGGGGTTCAGACTATCCAAGGATGCCTAGGGAAGAGGTAAATAGTATGGTAATCTTTTCTTGGAAGAAAGAAGGAAACATACAGATAATATTACAAACAACATAACTTTTCCCTTTATTTTGCTGCTTAATACTGGTGGGCATCCCTGCATTAGGGTGGTCAATGAGGAGAACAAACAGATTAGATGGCCTTTCACAGCTTTGTCTGTGGCATTCCTCTCCCTTTCTTATGAAACTGTGGAGAAACAGTATGAGCTACAATAAGCAGCAGGCTATGACTCATGCAAATTATCAATGCCAAATTAATTACGTATATAAAATACCCTTAAAGTACTACTAGCTAAGTATTTTGTTGATTATTCAGATACAAAATAGACCACAATGACTTTATTCCTAGCATGCAAATGTATTTTTCCTTGAAGTATTCTTACCACAAAGCTTCAGATTTATCATTTTTACATGCTACTGCACATGCTAGGAACCAGGTATTCCTAAAAAAAGTTCAGCTTTTATCCTTCAATGAGCTAATTAAGCTAAAGCAAAAGACACTTACTATAGAGGTATGGAAATGAATTTGTGGTCTTTTTTCTGTGAAATCAGGCACATCATTGCAGAGCTGGATGCCAAGGTGTTCATTTCCTTGCTCCACAAGGATTTACAAGCACTGCTAAACTGTCCTTATCAAACTTTACTTGGTTGCAAATGAACAAAAGATTTTAGATCAAATTGCACCATTTAAAGCAACTTGATTAATTACTAGACATGGATTAGATAATTGAATAAAACTCATACTCTAAAGCATAGAAAAATAGCTTGTAAAATTACTGAAGAACATGAGAAGAAAATTCTTCAAATTTCCTACCACTCAGAGTTTCTGTTGCTTACTAATACTTTAAGGTGTAAAATGGAAATGTATAGCTAACTTTTCTCAGATTTCTTTCTAAGAGCTATTATTATTTCTGCCTATGGAAAAAGTACAGCACTGTTGCTATATATTTCTTATTACAGTATCCAATCAGAGAGTGTGCCAAAAAACCCTAGACAACATATTAAATTGCCACAGCAAGAAATCCACAGTCGGTCCCAGCTCCAAATGTCATGAGACGCTAAGAGAAAGATCTTAGCCTGCCTAAGTCAGACTGAGCTTTTCTTGGTACCAGCTTCTGTGCTATCTGTGTGAAGCTTGGTGCTTGCACTTAGCTCAGTTTATTGTTTGCTACCCCACAGCTGGTGTTTGCACAGTGGCTTGGAGGAGATGCACTCTTCCCCTGTCCGCTTCAGCAAAACAAAAAGCAAAGCTTCTCTTTCTCTGCTTGCAGGCTGGTTCTCTCTGGGGGCCTGCACGCCACGGCGGGCTGCTACCCAAATGCTATGGTGGTGTCTGAATGCGGGTTTGCATTCAGGCCTGCTGCAGAGGGCTGTCAAAGACCTCTGAACAGCTGAACGTGGGAGGGGGTGGTTTACTTGCCCTCACCTCCTGTCTCCACAGTTTTGCCCACGTGTTCCCCAAAGCATTTTGTCAGGCCTCAGGGTCTCTGCTTGACCAGCAGTCTCCTCTCTGTGGCACACTCCCCATAGCAATAAAAAAAGCCATGAACGGTATTCACACATTTGGTGTATTAAACCACAGGAAACAAGATAATATCCATAAACAATGCACATGGTGCAGTTTCAAAGGCACAAAGCAGGACTGGCCTCCATGCCCAGCACGGGGGCCTGCTGGGGTTTGCACACAGCGACCTGTGACTGCTAGCAGCTCGGCCCCTGGGAAGGCGGCAGCTGGCAGCCGCACAGCTGGAGGCCCCACTGAGTGGCAGGGCTTGGCTGCGATGCCACAACATGGATCGAGCCCCGGAGAGGGGAGGCCTGGGGCCCCATGGTGGCCTACAAGCCTCTGCCCACCCGCCCCTGCTCCCTCCTGGGCTATCTGCCAGGGGCGGGGCTAGGGGCCCGAGTGGGGTGTGGTGGCACAGGTGAAGGGGAGGCAGCAGCCATCTTACAGAGTGGAGGGGAGGTGGTGGCCGTCTTGTGGAGGGGAAGGGAGGTAATTTCTCTTATAGTTTGCTGGGGACAGTCTGGGAGATGCTTTTGAAAGTTGGTAGAAAGGGGTAACAGGGGCAGCAGAAACAGCATGTAGACAGAGGGAGTTTTGTTTTCAAAAGTTTTGTTTGTTATTACCTGGTTTTGTATTTCTAAACCAGAACGTAGCTTTTGAGACCAGAGGCTCTTCTTATCACGGCTGCTCAGAGTAAAGCGTGCTGACTGACCAACAGGCAAGCACTGTGCTCTATGTGTGCAGTCTCCCCATGCAGAGTAAGGTCATGGCACTGCACTCTCAGTTGTCCTTTTGTCTGTACATCTGTCTCTCCTACCTTCCCCTGAAGCACTGGGTTTGGAAGAATGGCTTATGGTCGCCAAGTGCCAGCCCTGAGAAGCATCTGGCTGGCAACCTGGCTCCGCTGTGGGGATCCAAAATTGCTCTTGAAATGAAGTTTTGCATTTAACTGGTCTCTGAGTGTAAGAAGTTTGGAGGCTGGAATATTTACTATTTGGTATGGAATGGCATAGCCTGGTAATTTGATTATCAAATGTAGTAACAGCAACTTTGCTGAGTAGGGTAGTATGGGGTCTGCGCTATGGGATGGCTATGTTAAACCAATTACACCTAGCTCTTCAAAGCTCAAGTCTTTACTGAAATCAGGATACCTTAAATTTTATTAGGGCAGTGGATGAATCTCTTGGGATTTCAATAGGCAATCGATGTGAACAGTGAATCATATGGAGTACCCTAAATCCTATGAAGGGATGGCAATGCCTGTTTGTCTTTTTCTTCTCTCTAGAGTAGTCTCTGAAGGAGGTTCTCAGCCAACAGCAGTACTGCAAACCCTCCAGCAGCTAAGCTGAAGTGTTGGGTTTTGGAGCATTTTGCAACTAAAGGGAGGGGAGCATCAAAGGTCATGTCTCAGTGCTTTGAGGGGGCATCTACTCCCAGCATGGGAGGCCAAAGGTAAGTTCTAATGCATGAATGGTTTTTAATTTCCTTTGGTCATCCCTGATACAACAGTTTCTATTTTTACACAGTTTTGACAAATATTTCTCTTCCAGAACTGTGGCTCTACAGAGAGTAGGTAGGTGAATCTCCCCCCAGTAGTTAGGCCAAGCAAAGTGGGTTTTAAGCTCTAAACAAAGCATATACTGAAAAAAAGCTTATTCTGTATGATTGTTTGTAAATAGCTGGATGAAAAAAATTAGTCTGAGTTTCCTGTGTGGTAATTGAAACCCTTGTATACTGTTCGTGTTTCAAGCAGTATGCACCAAAGAGGAGGAGCTTCCTGTGTAACAGCAGAAAAATCCTAGATTTAAAGCAGCAGCTTAGGTTGGTTGGGAGAAAGAGGTCTTTCACTGCTACTGTTGGTGTGAATGATGTTAATGGAAAACAGCTGAGTAAAAGGTCAGTAATTGGTTGCTATAGGTATTACTTTTCTCCAGAATCTCAGTGATGTGCTTCATACTGCTTCTAATTCCTTCATTGTGTTTTGTGTCTTTTGTTGAAAAATCTCATATACACTTTTCTCAACTGTTTGATGTAATCCTTTGATGTGCACCTAAATGATAAGACCAGTTTATTTTCTAAGGCATGGAAAAAACTAACTGAAAATATTTACCTAGATCATCTTGTAATTTTGATAAAAGGAGTTGAGAAGCATTTGGATAATTTTTGTAGCAGTGCCTCCTGCTGAGGCAGAGAATGTGGGAATGTACATCTTCTGGAATGTAAAAAGGAGAAGGGAGTACCAAGATTTGCTCTTGTGATGGTTTGTACAATTTGTTCCCTGTGCTACAAGATGGTGACAAGGGAGAGTGCACATTTTTATTGGAAGTTTGAGCCTTTTCAAAGTTGCCACAGAGCGAGGTGTTTTGGCATCTTTTCCTTCTAGGTCTGTGCTGGGTGAACATGCTCTGTATAGAAGCTGTAAAATCAGAATTTCATTAACTTTTTTCATCTGACTTGCTAATTGGGGTTTTTGAAAACTTTTAATTCTCCATTTTGGTTGGGGATACAGTCCACCACTGCCTGTTATTTGAAGCCAGTGGAATTAAAGCAGGAGAGAGTTTGTCTGTTTATAACTTGGAAGCAAGAATGACTCTAGTGTGAAATCTTTTCCCCTTGATTTTGAATAAAAGAGATGCAGTGATTTTTCCTCCTAGTCTGGGAAATAAAATGAAGTCATAGCTGCTCTCGCTTATAAGAGTATTTTTTCATTTTTGAGAATTGTGATACTGTAGTAAATATTTTTGCCAGGAAGTACATCAAGAATAACCTGTCTTTGACATTCACTGAGTTATAAATAAGCAGTTAGAATGTAAAGATAAAAAAGAAAGTACCTGACCTTTTCCAAATGGGTACTAATATTTGTTCAGGATGATTTCTTAGCCAAGAGTTTCCTACCTAATGAGTTAGGTTAACAAATTAGTGCCTACCAGTCAATTAGCAATTTCAGGCCACTGGTAAGCAGTCAATTAGTGCTGTACTGTTTCTGTTCTATAGTAAGTCAAACCAATTTGTAATTATCACTTCTCTTTTCAGTTTATGGGTATGAATATCTAAAACATAAACAATTCTGTATCAGTTTATCAAATACATAAAATTAAAAATAAGTCTGGAAGTGAAGGAAGGACATTGCAGAATAATTTAGGGTTTTGCTGAATTTATTTATGCTATATAGGAACAACATAAGATTACTACTCGTACAGCAATACACAAATAATTTATTGAACTGGAGTCATACTCTCTTAGTTAGGAACTACATTACAAAAAGTGCATTGTTAAGAGTTGCACTGGGATATAACTTTGTATACAAGAAAGGTTAGGTGATTCAAATTGGGGAAAAAAGCTTAAAAAAAGAAAGCATGATTGTATTACTGGGAGAATTAACTTGGTGTATTGAGGATATGGATATGATTCTGTGTGGGGCCTTTGTTTGGTATGAATCCTTATGAAATGCTATTCAGTAAAACATTAATATTCTTTTTACTTATGTAATTTTTCATTCTGCATCTAGAACTTGAGACCAGAGCAGTCCAAATGGCAACCAGAGATAATTCCTGACAAACTGCTTCTCTTTTGCGATGTTTTGTGATGAGACTGGAGGTGACAAGGAATGGCTGTTAGCCCATTTCTTGGCCTCTTTCCTGATGCTTTTGTCTGTTTCTGTCATTTCTGTAAATTTCAGGCATACTTTTAATGCAGGAGAGGTGCCACTTCACCAAAGCAGTGCCTTTCCCTTTTATTTGTCATCAGAGTAACCAGCTAACTGCTGTGTAACTGCCCTACACTGTGATTCAGCCAAGCTGCTGCTAGTACCACTTGGTTTAACTGCTGCCTATGTCTGAAGGAAAGTGTCTTTCATGGCAAACAAAGGCAGCAAGTTTTTCAGCTTGCCACATAGTAGGCACAGTCTGCAAGGTTAGTCAAACAGCAGCATAAGCGTGTTATATGGCTGTGAAGTAAATCCAGTCCTAAGATGATCACGGTCTCTGGACCTCCAAGAAGCAATTTATGACCTAAAGAAAATCACAACAGCTCTCCTCAGGTCTGATTACGATGTCTTTATTGTCTTTACTTTTTGTTAAAACTTTGAGGTTCTTTTGCTCTTTTTTCCCCCTGTCATTTTCTTCAGAAAGGATTTTTTTTGTGTGTGTGTCCTGCACTTTTAATGAAAACATAGGAAGCAGCATGCACTTACTTCAAGCTCCATTCCTAATGCTTTCCTGCCTCTGTCACTAGGAAGGAACTTGAGTGCACTTCGCAGCAACCTTTCTAATGTACAGAAACCAGGAGGAGAGTACAACATAAAAAGTGACCTTTATAATACCTTCTTTACTAAATAATAAGGTATGTTAGGAAACAAAAGTTGCTATAACTGGCTAGAATTATTAACTCGTGGTACCTTTCCCACCTAAAATCTTGAAAAGAGAAGAAAAGCTGCATTTTTATGTTAAACCTCCCAGGAACCACAAGAATCTAAAACTGTATTCTCTCTTAGCTGCTTTTTCTACCTTCTCTCCCTGCACTCAATTAGTAAAGATTTTTGTGTATATCTTTCCCATTCACAACAAAACTTGTGCTTGGAAAACATCAGAAAAACAGGTTTACAACTTCATAGTATTACAGGAGACTGACAGAATGTGGGTTTACTGGCATATTTGGCATTCTGTATGGATGGGAAAAGTAAAAAATTGTTTATATGCATATATGCATCTGTGTGTGTATAGACGATATGTCACATCATGACTTCCTAGAATATGGAATACCTTTATCATCACTTTGTGATCAATGTGTATTGACACTTTTGGCAGAAAGTGCATTGTTGCAAACTTTCAAAATTCCATGTATCAGGAGTAAGCTGAAAAATACTTTATCTAGAAATTTGGGGAAATATTTCTGAAATATTCCAGCAGCTTCTTTCTGAGATCCCTACCATAATTACTGTGTTGAGATGGCCTTCTGTGAAGTCTGGCATCCCAACTTTCCCCAAGATGCTCACAGGAAGGACTGCTGTGAGGAGTCGGTCTGGCTCTGACAGCTGCCAACATCTGAACTGTACCTTTGATCGCTGCCTGTCAGACAGGGTCTTGCAAATGCACTGTCCACCTTCTTCATGTGGGTGGTCATATGGGAGTAGAAATATGTTTCAGCCATGTCCCTGACTAGAATAAAATGTTCCTTAAGGCACATTGCTTAATACTGCATAATGGTAAGGCAACCACTGTGACCAGTAAGTGAGAGGATATACATATTGTTTTTCTAGGGTGGGAAGGAAGAGAAGGGAAGGAGGAAAATAACAGTGAGAATAGTTTTAAATGCTAAAAAATTATGATGATGATGTTTATTAATATTTCAGTTTTGATAACAAAAATGTGTCTTTGGGGCAAATGGAAAATGAGGGATTAGCTTTCTACCTCTCTCCTATTTACAAGGTATGCTTTCCATCCCATAATGTGCCAACTGTGATACAGAAAAGTGTTCTAATAAGCTATGTTATTGCTGAAATAACTGCTAGAATTAATGACAATTTATTATTAAAAGACAACAGTTTTAAACAGAACACAAGCAATGAAATAACCATGCTGCAGCTAAAGTAAATCTTTTTTTTGTCAGTAATGAGATTTTTAACAGAGGGTAGGTGATTCTGTTTGCAGAAGGCCGAGGAACCCTACTTACTNAGTTCCTTTCACAGAGCTGTCTAGTTTCAGAGAAGATAAGGTCTTTCAGTTATATAACTCTTACAATTAAAATATGTAATATTTTCTCTTGCATACATGGGTTTAAAGCTCCTATCTATTACTANTTAGTTATCACCAGTGACATGGAGAGCTCATAAAAGTGAGGAGTCATACTTCGTACCTTAATTCTCTCTTTAAATTTAGTCTGAGGTTTTTTTTAAATTCCAGGAACTGTCTTCAGCCAGGGAAATTAGAATATTACACTGAAATATTAAACTAATGAATACTATAGTCAAAATTAAATCCTTTGTTTCTCTCGGTTTACAAAGTTCATCTCTCAGGATACATTGTCTAAATTATGTCAGCTTTTAACAGAAGAGGCAATTCTTATCTTAAATTACAATTCTATTAAAGTCTTATTGGCAGAAAGGGGGGAATACTATAATTTAACTCTTGGCAGTGCTTTTGTTATGCTGTCTCTGCTGATGCCAAATGCCTGGTGGTGTCACTGTGCCACAAAGGTAGCTATATCTTGGGTTGGTACCTTAGTGATGCTGCTTACTGGTTTGAAAGATTGACACCAGAAAAAAATCTTAGGGGAAGAGTGTCAATGAAGTTGAAGAATGGGAGTAGAGAGCATGCTGCTTCCTGAATGCAGAGGATTTAGATGATCCATTGTGTTCTGTATACATCTCACAGTGTAAATCTAAAGAAAATGTTACCTTCTTACAATTAAGACACACAAATGAATAAAAGTTCCTTTCACAGAGCTGTCTAGTTTCAGAGAAGATAAGGTCTTTCAGTTATATAACTCTTACAATTAAAATATGTGATATTTTCTCTTGCATACATGGGTTTAAAGCTCCTATCTATTACTAGATATTTCTATGTATTGTTAGCAGTATAGTGAATAAGTCAAAGTACTGTTTGAAAATAGATCATAAAATA